>CM076580.1:1733379438-1733558380 GCA_034641835.2 Pinus albicaulis | reverse complement strand
AAGATGAAGACATGTGACTCTTGACATGTGTTGTCCTTGATGGAAATCCACCTGATGAAATTATTCTTGACGTGATGGACTTGGTAAATGATGTTTGTTAGCAATATGATGATGAATGTTTTCCTTGAATGGAAACCCACTTGATGAAGATGATGGCAATTTACTTGATAAAGTTGTGGTTGATAGAATATGTCTTGATGAACTAAATATGA
The DNA here is from genome assembly GCA_034641835.2 of Pinus albicaulis. Lineage (NCBI taxonomy): Eukaryota > Viridiplantae > Streptophyta > Pinopsida > Pinales > Pinaceae > Pinus > Pinus albicaulis. The sequence goes on along the minus strand of CM076580.1, from coordinate 1,733,558,168 downwards.
TGTATCTATAGTGTGTACAGAAGGCAATGAAGAAAGGAATTCAGTATGTGCTAGATCTTTGATGAAAAGAGTATGTCTCTAGGCATACGCGGATTTGCCTAGGGGAAGTCGCGTATGCACGCGGGAATCAACGTGCCAAGTCGCGTATGGGCAAAAGCGCTCTTAAAGTGCAAAACCAGGGGTAACTACCATGGTATTGACCCATTGTATTGGGTAATGATTCGTCTAAATGACCCCGTCCAGGAATACCATCGGATGTAATGTGGTTTTGGCTCATGGTATTGAAAAAGGGTAAACCTATATAAAGAGAAGAAATTCATTGTGAAAATCATGAGTGTGGGTGCAAGATGTCTGAGCTTGAATGAATACTTCTCTGTGAAGTATATCTGTATGGAAAGGGTAAAGGTTTGATGATAGATCTGAATCTATGGTGCTCTAATAAAGAAATGATGAAGAAGGGAATCTAGATCTGGAATGTATTTGTATCTGCTAGATCTGTTTATGGAAGGCTTAGATCTGAGATGAGGCGAACATCTGTCTGAAGTAAAAGGGTGAATCTGAACTGAATATCTGATCTGAAGAAGTATGCTGGTCTATAATGGTTGAAATTATATACGCTAGTTCGCCACAGAGGAAGCGCATATATATGCGGCTTCGCTGAAGAGAAAGCGCGTATGCGCAATAAAATTAGCTCTGTAATTTGTACTGAAGTATACGCTGGTTTATGTGGATGGAAGCGCGTATATACGCGACATCAGAGAAAGGAAAGCGCGTATGCAAACTAGGGTTTGCTGAATTCAATGGTAAGAAATGTCTGACCTGTTCTGCTGGTTTACTGATATCTGTCAGTATGTTATGTGTATCTGTTTCATGGTTGACTGTGCTTAAAAGTATGGAAAGGGTCCAGTTTGAAAATATGATGAAATGTGGCCTGCAAGTGATGTCCTAAAGGAAGCTTTGGATCCAGTGTGAAAATTGATGAAACGTGGTCCATAGAGGTGCTGAGGGTTGTAGCCTTCAGTCAGGGGGTTGTAGCTCCCTTCCAGGAGAGGCTGGTAAACGAGATCAGGGGGTCGTAGCTCCCTTCCAGGAGAGGCCGGTAAACGAGTCAGGGGGTTGGAGCTCCCTTCCAGGAGAGGCTGGTAAACGAGCGCAGGTGGGTGCCTGCGTGCTGGTCAAGTCTGCGCCAGCAAATATGTTGTAAGATGTTTTCTCTATAATAAAATATTGAAGGCTGAGCAACTGCAGCGGTGGTTTTCTCCCGACTTGGGTTTCCACCTAAAAATCCTGGTGTTCATGTGTGATGCTTTGTGTGATGGTTTATTCGGTTCTTACTGCACATGTTTACTGTTTATAGAACATCTAATGAATGAATGATGGAATGATATAAGTGAAGAACTAATGGCATAATTAGATCTCTGTGTATACGCGAGTTTTATGAAGGATATCCGCGTGTATACGCTAGTTGGCTTCAGAAAAGTAGCGTATGGGTTTTGGAGCATGAAAAAGTAAAAGTTTTGAATATGCACTAAATACTGATTCACCCCCCCCTCTCAGTATTTTTCCCAACAATTGGTATCAGAGCAGGTCCTTATGCAGAAGCTTGATCGCTTGAAGGAGATCCGTCGCAATGGGAAAGAAGCAAAAGAAGAAGGTTACTCAAGGAAAGAAGAAGCCTCGGAAATCATGTATAGAAGATGAAACAGGTATTAATCGTTGTTCTTGTATTTTACTTAACTGTATATGCAAAGATTATGATAGTGAAAGTGAAGATGAAGAAGATTCTGACCAAGCTCTACAAGTGCTCATGGCAAAGAAGCAAAAGGCTACTCAAAGTAAGGAGATGTCTCAGAAAACATGTATAGCAGAAGTTGACAAAGATGAATCTGATAGTGATTGGGGTCCTTGTAATCTTATCGGTGCAAGCAATGATGTAGATGTAGAAAGTGATGTTGTGGATTTAAAAAAAGTCATCAAAGATCAACAAAGAATATTTATTGAGAAGGACTCTGCCTCCAAAAGGTTGGTCTTTAGACTGAAAAGGATGTTCGATGATGTATACAATCGAAGTAAAGGATATGAAGCTGGAATCATCTATCTACAAGCAAAACTTGAAACATCAAGTAAGAAGAGTGAGGAACCTCTACAATCATTTGAAAATGAAGGACTTGAAGCAGAAATCATTTCCCTCAAAGAAGACCTGGATAAATCAAATAAGAAGAATGCAGGACTTGAAGCAGAAAACATATCTCTGAAAGAAGATCTCGAAGCATCGAAGAAGAAGAATTAAGAGCTGCAACAAACATGTGAAGAAAACGAAAATTGGATTCTAACTCTGAAGGATCAAGTAGAAGATGGAAGAAGGAAAGAAGAAAGCATGACAAAGCAATGTCAAGCCCTGGAGGTTGAGGTAAACGTTCTCAAAGGTAAATTAGAAGAAAAGGTTAAACTTTTGAGGTTTCAAGATAGTACTAAGATTCTGGACAATATTCTTAGTAATCAAAGGTCTCCTTCTATCAAACTTGGTCTTGGTTTTCATGAAACTTTTAAAGGAGAATCTAGTTCACAAGGAAGTGCTAAAGATTCAAAGGAAGTCAATGCAAAACCTGAAGAGTTGAAAGAAACAAAAGGTCAACCAACAATGATGAAATCTCAAAGGAAATCATTCAATAATGTTGAATGTTTCAAATGTCATAATTATGGGCATGTTGCAGCAAATTGCAGGAGAAGATCATTTCAGCCTCAATCAAACAGTTCCTACATAGAAAGGTACTCTGGTTTCTTCAAGGGATATTGTTTTTCATGTAACAAGTATGGACATAAAGCAACTGATTGTAAAAGGAGGAAGATTAGAAATACTCATTATGATTCTTATGCTTATTTCTCTGGACACATGAGATGTTATTCTTGTAACAAGTATGGACATGTAGAAAAGGAATGCAGGTTGAACAGATCTGAGAAAGTGGACAACTTTCAGCACACAGTTAGGAAGTTCAAGCAAGTTTGGAAAAAGATGGAGAACCGATTAGAAACGTAGGGAATTCTGACCCTACTGCAGTCATCCGCTTCTGAAGCTGAATTTTCTTATTGACTGTAGGAATGATGTGGGATACATTATGAGATTTAGTAATGTATCATCACAGGGGGAGCAATGCATGATGACTCTCATGGTTGATTTTATTATTCTGGTTATGTTTACTTCTGACAGTGCATCTGATGTGGAAAGGACAGGTACATGAGGTACAAACTCAGGAGGAAATGAAGGAAGATGAAGATTTTCTATGCTTCACTTTCCATACGTGGGTTATATTAACAAAAGTCGCGTATACACGCGAGTTTCTTCAGACACAGTCACGTATGCATTGATGATAAGAGAATTTATATGCTAGCTGAAGATCTGGAGCAGAGGCTCAGGGGGAGTAACAGTCTGATTGTTAATAACTGTATTATTGACTCTATATCAGCTTAATTTCTCATTTTTAAATAATGATGACATGATACTTGGTTACTTATGTTGAAGATTATGGATGAGTCTTGGTTGCTTGATGATGAAGAGTATTCGTTGCTGAGATGAAAGTCTTATAAATCAGAGATAAGGACAGATCATGCAGAGATTGTTGCTGATGACTTGCTGATAAAGGTATTCAGGTTGCACTAGTTAAGGAGGAGCACTAGTTCAGGAGGAGCAGCAGGTTGAATACTAATGATTGCATTGTTGGCAATATGACTGCTTATTCTTTGGTTATTATGATACTCATGCTCAAATGATGATGGCTTGATACATGATTTATTATGAGCCCTGTTGACTGTTTTCTGAAGTTTATCTTTGGATGAGATTGGAAGTATTATGATTCAGAGATAAGAATAAATCATGCAGAGCTTTGTTACTATGGTTGATATCTTTTGCCTACATATGTTACTTCATGTTAAATCTTGAAGATCTTGATGATATTGGACCACATGGATGATTGCTTGACACATATTTGAAGATGTTGTTTTGGTATGATAATCTCTCTTGGAAAGATTGTATTGATGCTACAAAGAATATGAAGGCTTGGTTACTAATGTGCTTATGCTACAACCGTTGGATGACGCTTGAAGACACAACTGCACTGTTCTATCTATCTGTAGTCCAGGGAAGCATTCAAAAGAAGCTGAACACTGTCTTCTTCTCACAGAGGATCAGATCTGGTTAAAATTTAGAAGATGGAATTGGATACGCGGGTTTCCTGAAACACAGTCGCGTATATACGCGAGTTCATGCACAGAAAACCGCGTATGTCTGATTGCTGACAAATTTTTGCTTGGAGTCAGCTCTCTTCAACATAGCTGCAGTGCTGTTTGGTATCTCTGATACTGTCTGGTATCTCAGGTGGTGTTCCAGTTCTCATAATTCTATTTCTAGTGATTTGATGAAGATGTTTTGATGATTTGTTGATGAAAGTGTTCAGGGTGCACAAACTAAGAGGGAGCCTTAGTCATATGAAAAGGATGCTTGGATGCATAGATTCAGGGGGAGCATTAGCATTGCTGAGTATAATGCATGGTTGGCATTATGATGGTTCTGAAATATGTTCTCTTTCTTGAGGACTTTCTGGTGTTGGTCTTAAAGTCATATTTGTAATTTGATGAAAAGGTCTTGTTAAGACCCATGATGTAAAATTGTAATATTCAGTCATGTAAGGACTTGTCAAATTTGTAAACCCACTTGGTTGGGTAGCTGAGTCAAATTTTGTAAACCCACTTGGTTGGGTAGCTGAGTCAAATTTGTAAACCCACTTGGTTGGGTAGTTGAGTATCATATGTAAATCCACTTGGATGGATCTTTGATGTAAGTATGAGTCATTGGTGATAGGAAATTCATAGAGTCATGTACTTCATTGAAAAATATGTTTGAAGATTCAGCATGAACTCAGGGGGAGCTTGGTCACTTCAATATATATCAGATCTGCAGAACGCTTCTTCCACATGAGGAGAAAAGGGGGAGAGTATGTTGGTTTTTGATCCGCCCTTTGCCCTTGATGTCAAAGGGGGAGAGTGACATGGTGTTTGAATGAAGAGAAAGAATGGTGTCAAAAATGGAGAGAGTGACATGGTGTCATTGTATTCCTAATGTACCTATCTGTTGTGGTAACCAAACACCATCGTGGTTGCCATCAAGTCTAAAGGGGGAGATTGTTGGCAATATGATGCAGAGTGTTGTCCTTGATGGCAACCCACTGAATGAAGATGAAGACATGAGACAGTTGACATGTGTTGTCCTTGATGGCGAACCACCTGATGAAGTTATTCTTGACGTGATGGACTTGGTAAATGATGTTTGTTAGCAATATGATGATGAATGTTGTCCTTGAAAGGCAACCCACTTGATGAAGATGATGGAAACTTACTTGATGAAGTTGTGCTTAATAGAATATGTTCTTGATGAAGTAAATCTGATGTATCTACAGTGTGTACAGAAGGCAATGAAGAAAGGAATTCAGCATGTGCTAAATCTTGATGAAAAGAGTATGTCTCTAGGCATACGCGGATTTGCCTAAGGGAAGTCGCGTATGCACGCGGGAATCAACGTGCCAAGTCGCGTATGGGCAAAAGCACTCTTAAAGTGCAAAACCAGGGGTAACCACCATGGTATTGACCCATTGTATTGGGTAATGATTCGTCTAAATGACCCCGTCCAGGAATACCATCGGAAGTAATGTAGTTTTGGGCTCATGGTATTGAAAAAGGGTAAACCTATATAAGGAGAAGAAATTCATCAGAAAATCATGAGTGTGGGTGCAAGATGTCCGAGCTTGAATGAATACTTTCCGTGAAGTATGAAGTATATCCGTATGGAAAGGGTGTCGATGATGGATCTAATCTATGGTGCTCTAATAAAGAAATGATGAAAGAAGGGAATCTAGATCCGGAATGTATTTGTATCTGCTAGATCCGTTTATGGAAGGCTTAGATCTCAGACAGGCAAACATCCGTTCGAAGTAAAAGGGTTAATCCGAACTGAATATCCGATCTCAAGAAGTATGTCGGCTCATAATGGTTGAAATTATATACGCGAGCTCGCTGCCGCAGGAAGCGCATACATGCCAAGCCGCAGCCGAAGAGAAAGCACGTATGCGCAATAAAATTAGCTCTATAATATGTACAGAAGTATACGCTGGTTTATGTGAACGGAAGCGCGTATATACGCGACATCAGAGAAAGGAAAGCGCGTATGCAAACTAGGGTTTGCTGAAGTCTGTGGTAAGAAATGTCTGATCTGTTCTGCTGGTTTACTGATATCTGTCAGTGAGTTATATGTATCTGTTTCATGGTTGACTATGCTTAAAAGTATGGAAAGGGTCCAGTCTGAAAATATGATGAAACGTGGCCTGCAAGTGTTGTTCTATTGAAGTTGTTGGATCCAGTGTGAAAATCGATGAAACGTGGTCCAAGGTGGTGCTGAGGGTTGTAGCCTTCAGTCAGGGGGTTGTAGCTCCCTTCCAGGTGAGGCTGGTAAACGAGATCGGGGGGTCGTAGCTCCCTTCCAGGAGAGGCTGGTAAACGAGTCAGGGGGTTGGAGCTCCCTTCCAGGAGAGGCCGGTAAACGAGCGCAGGTGGGTGCCTGCGTGCTGGTCAAGTCTGCGCCAGCACATATGTTGTAAGATGTTTTCTCTATAATAAAATATTGAAGGCTGAGCAACTGCAGCGGTGGTTTTCTCCCGACTTGGGTTTCCACCTAAAAATCCTGGCGTTCATGTGTGATGCTTTGTGTGATGGTTTATTCTGTTCTTACTGCACATGTTTACTATTTATAGAACATCTAATAAATGAATGATGGAATGATATAAGTGAAGAACAAATTCCATAATTAGATCTTTGAGTATACGCAAGTTTTATGAAGGATATCCGCGTGTATACGCTAGTTGTCTTAAGCAAAGTAGCGTATGGGTTTTAGAGCATGAAAAAGTAAAAGTTTTGAGAGTATAATATATCATTGGAAAGCTCTTTCCGAGCTCTTTCTGATGAACATACTTATAACATGATTTGACACTGAAAATGCTGTGAAAATTTTCTCTGAAGGGCAGGGTGATGACTTTGTGGAGATAGTAGCCTCTGAAGTGCGACTGATTACATATAAAATTACATAATAAATGATAATAAAAGACAAGTATCATGTTTTCACCTCAAAACATGGTTTTGAGGCGAAAATGACATCAAGCTGAATAAAACATTTCTTTGATCTCCCCAGGTGCTGTGACTTTGATTTTATTGACTTCCTCATGACCTTGCTGATATTTATTGACACTTGACTCATTAATTTGACCATGGTGAGACCTTAGAACCTAATGAGACCAACCTTATGACCTACTAACATGACTCACAAAATGAAAGTGACTCATGACTAAAGACCATAGAGAGGAGAATCAGCAAGTTTCACACGAGGGAAAACTGATGAAAGACCACTACCATCAATGAATTCGTGACCTAATGGAATGGTGAAAATTTATGGTATGGGACTCCTAATATGAAAATGCAAAGAGAAATTTTGATCACTGATGGCAGTATGACCAAACTGACACTAACAAGAGCTACAGGTAGAAGTTGTCGAGATAGATTTTCCTCAAGCTCAAGCATAATGTATAAATTTTTGTATTATTAGGCTCTAGACACATTTTTTATTATGTGGTTTTGAATTTAGAAAATAATAAGAAATGTAAATGTAAGTGGAATTCCAAGAGGTAAATGGGGAATATGAAGATTCATTAGATAGAATAAAGACAAAAATAAGCTCAAGAGTCATGAGGGAGCTCAAAGGTCACAAGAGGAGGTCAAAGGTAACCTCATTTGTTATAAATAAACACTCATAACTAAAGAAATGTGCTTGAAACTTTATATTTGTAGCCTTGGATTTTCTAGTCTAGCATAGGAGTGAATATCTTTCTTTAGAGAGAAAGTGGAAGCTTCATGTTCCACTTTTGGGGCTAGTGTCATATCATTATATTGTATACTTGGAATTTTAACTTAATTTTCATAAGCTCTCACAAACAACACCCTTTCATGCATGTGTTATCACTAAATTGAGTCATGTTGGGTTGCTGCAATGGTCAAATTAGAGTAACTATTTCAAACCCGATTTCAACTCAAGATTAGCCTCTTCAGGCTGAGAGGGATCTCTAAAATTATCAAAGGATTTTCAATGAAAATGCTATTATATGGCTAACTCTATGGAAATGAATTGATTGTATATGATTTCAAGTGGAAAATGTAGAATATTTGCTACCATTGGGCTTATGGAGTCAGTGCTAAGGAACTCCATGAAAATGATTCTCCTTGTGGAAGCTGAGGCATGTAGATATTTAAATGAAAGGACAACACACATAGAATTTACTCAATAGATAAATTTTCAAAGGAAATCAGAGCATGAGAAACATGAATTCTGAGTAATGAACATTAACATATTGAAAGAAGGATATTGAGAAAGATATACAATATTTTAATGCTTGAAGGAAGTCAGACCATGAGAAGCATGATTTCTGAGTAATAAAACATTAATATATTGAAATAAAGTAGCAAGATACATAGGACAAGGTTCATGTAAACATGAAATGAATCTCAGGTGAAGGAGAAAGCCCACAACCACTGTCTATTACTGATAAAAAAAATTTACAATAGTAGTAGTCACAAGTAACATCTTCCAACCCTTTGTTATTCAATATTATACCTATTAATAGTCTTCAACACCTTCACATTGGATCTACCTTCAAGCTGGACCTTCGAATCCTCTTCTTAACACCTAATCTAACTAAAAATCCAAATACATGGTAATGATAATGACACCTACTAACTTTAGGAGTTAGAAATCTAATAGGACTCAACTACCTATTTATTACACTTTTCAACTAAAACAACTTGTTTACATAAAAATGGATCATGTTATTAAGTATCACTGACCATGACTATGGTATAAATGCCCTCATTGTCTTTATGAAACAGATTCTCCTATTTTTAAGGAAATGGTGCCATCACACATAATAATTCCTCCATGATGAACTGATGAGCTGGATAACTTTGTCGAAGACCCAAACTGCATTAAAAAAATTCCTCTGACTATCTTTGACCTTTACATGTGGCTATATGACCTTAAAAACACTTTCAAGAAAACAAAATACAACCCAAAGCTCTGTGCTGCAAAAAAAGAGTGTAATTAGGTAGTTTAGTAGCATATTTCATTTCACCAACCTCTGCCACCTATTAGCTCTCTTTTTTGATGTGGAAATGTTTTTTGGGTTAAAAGAGCTAAATAATATCAATGTACCTCCTTAAATATTCATAAAATTGGATTCCAAAGCAAAAATGCACCTACATAAATTTTTGTAGCATTTTTCTGGTTTCAAGCCTGAAGCACACTATGAAACTTCCTAAAAAAGGCAGAATTTGCAGTTTAGAAATGAACTCATATTTCCGACTCCTAATATATTTTGAAAACATGGAGGAGGTTTTTGTAGATAAAAAATTTTTGAAGCAAAACCTCTCTTGGTTTTTTAAATACCATCTCCATGTGTCTAGAATATGCATTTTAAAAACATGTATAAAACAGGAAAATTATGTTTTCTAAAAATAGGTCCTAGAGACATCTTCGAATCTCCAAACTGGTAGCACCTGTGATAAAAGTGAAAGAGGTTATGTTTCCTTGTTCTATGCTTGAAAATAAATTCTCTAAATATTTCCAAATTCATATTTTTTCATCCATAATCCTTTCTTTAAACTTACTTCTCAAACAATCCAAAAACACAGCAATTTCCTTGTTAGCTCCAGCAGAAATTCAAGCAACTTGAACTGGTGCATGCTTCAGAAAAGATAGGGTCCTCCACGAATAACTTAAGTTCCATGGGCTTATATCTTATCAACAGAGCCTCATTTGTATGTTTTCTTGTGCATTACCATCTCCCTTTATAACTAAGCTGCCTTCTTAAACATGTGACACCTATAAAGACAAATTGGACAACAAGCTACTTTTGGACAACAAGTTGCTTGCCACAAAGCTAAAATATTCAAGGGTGACACATGACCAATATATGCTAAGGTTGAAGGGTTAATAACAGAGAGTATCTTGGGTAAAAAATATGAAATTCTAATATGAGAGGGAAAATGTGTAATATTCCAAACTTTCCACATATCAATTTGGAATATTAGATTTTGATGTTTTCACTTAGGAGAGGAATAAATGGGTAAGTAGGCCCATGAACAATAAAAATATGAATAAATTCCACCTTAATGAGGAAGGATATCACATTAGGAGCTGTATTTTACACTTTTAGGTGTGAACAAGGGAAAAATAGATGTGGGCAGAGTCAAGTTTGACTAAGTCAAACATGCATTCTAGAGGAGGAATAAATCACCCAAGTAAACTAGCTCAATGTGAACAAGGATTAGCTAGACACACATAAGAAGAGCTAGATTGAAGACCCCTCAGTGTGAAATGATGAAATACAGGTGAAATAGTTCTAGTTGACCAAGTCAACAACACTGCTAGAAGAGGAGGGAAGCCAGCAAGAAAGACGCATTTTTTAAGGAGGAATCTTCACTAGGAAGTCACCTCAACAATGTGTGGGGTCCGGGGTGAGGAGGCTCACCAAGGATAAAAAGGAGGGCATAGCAGCAAAGGGATCATTCATTATTCAGCTATCTCTGGTCTTTTGACTACTTGAATGCTTCAGTTGTTTAGCTGTGGTTGCAGCACTGCTTAGTGCAAAGAATTCTCATGCGGGAATTCCATCCTATTATTTGGATCAGATTTCTTAAAGGATCTAAAGGGAAGGGTTTGAGCTTAAATTCCGTCATCTAGCTTAGTTTCAATCAGTCATTAACACCTACAGTGCATTCATCTTCAGAAATTGCGTCCTTTATGCAGGTGCAGCAGCAACAGGGTTGCACCCATGGATTTTGTGCTAGTGTTTGAGGAGGAGGTGGTTATTTCCCTCCAGGAGTTCTAATAAGAAGGGCCTAGGGCCATTTTTCTGTATTTATCAGCTATCTTATGTCTTATTTAGCCATGTTTAATACAGAGATGCAGTAACTGCACTATTTTCTGCAGTGCTTCTTTTTATACATGTATAATGTCGGAAACCCTTGTCAAGTGTCTTATTCTTTGTGTAAAAGAGGTTAAACCTTCAGTTCTCTGATATTTGATTAATATAATATCTATATCAATCTTATTTTATAATTTTCTATAGAAACCCCCATGGGAATTATGCTCTCATAGTCTTCAGAAATTCTATTGTAGAGAAGTCATGGGATCGGGGTGTTTTTAAGCTATCTTGAGCTGGGGAGATCTGTTTAGTGTAGCTAGATCCATTTGTTTCACCTCTAATTCTGCAAGTGGGTTTTATATTTTCTAAAATAAGGGATCCAAGTCCCAGTATCCATTTTTATTGTGTTATTTGCTAAAGACAGTTTTTTTATGCCTTATATCACTACATTTCCCCACTTGGGAAGGAGGAAATAGGCCATATTCTTGCTGAGGTTCTTGCATATACTGGTGAGATGTTCTTTTACATCTAATGAACTATTCTAAATTTCCATGCTCATGATTTTCTGAAGCTCCAACTTTGGAATATCTTAAGATATTCCATTTGTTGTAGAAAATCCCAATTTTGGGATATTACAGTGGTATCAGAGCTACCATCTTGGCTCAGCCTGTGGATTTCAGATCTAATCAGAATAGAAGAAGAAGAGGAGAACAAAATGATGGAGAGGATGAGATTACTCTCATCAATTTTCAGATCTAAGAAGAAAGAAGAGAAATGAATTGAGACCCCTAGAAGGTTTGAGGAGGAAGAAGAAGATGTGTGCACTTCCTGTTCTCATAGAGGGAGTGGAGAGCAAGAAGACCACTTAGAACATGAGATCCTAAGTGATTATTTGGTAGAATACAAGTGCCAACCTAGGGCTTTCTCAGAGACCCTAGATTTTCCTTGGTTTGTTCAACTGAGAGAAGAAAGAAGACCATGCAGTAAGAGAATGATAAGAGGCAACAAATTCCTATTATCCACATTTGATGGATCACTCAAGTGTGCAGAAAAGACTTGGGTGATGAAACTAGAGGCATTTTTCCTACTACATCCAGTAGTGGAAAAAGAGGCTGTGGAAATCTTAGCGCCGCACTTGGAGGGCAAGGCAAGATCTTGGTGGACCAGCCATGTAAGACATGCAAGGTATCTACTTTTGTTGATTTCACTCATTAGGTAATTAGAATAATTGACAGTAGGAGGTCAGAGAAGGAGGAGTCCTCTTCTCCATTTGAGGGAACTTGTACCAGTGCTGTCACAGTTATGGGGGAGCTGCCCTCAACATCTTCAGTTGGAGGAGCCAACCTATGGGAGGGAGAAGCCCTTACAACCATTCAAGATACTTCTGAAGTTCATCAAGGTATGTCTAATTTTTCATCTCCTATTGTTTCAGAAAATCATATGGAGAGTTATATACCATTGCACACTGCTCATTTGGGACAACATGATTGCACTGCACTGTGAAACCTTGGTTTGATCAAGGAAGGGTTGAGACATCATCCTAATGGGCCACTGATGGGATGCACACCACATGTGAGGTTGGGGTGTGATTTATTGAAGGATGGAGTGAACTTGGTCCCAAACAAATTTACGCAAAATTATATGCTCATCCTTGAATTGAGACATGAGATAGAGTATGAGGTAGCAACTATATCATTGGAGAGACTAGCAGCGCTGCCAAACAATAGCAGTGAGGAGGCTTTTCCTTTATTACATTTGGATCTTGATGGGTTCAAGGTGGTTATGATATCTTCTCTAAGGGATCTCCAAGGGAATGCATTCCAACATTCATGAGATGAAAAGAAGAGAAACTGGTTGTGGAGGATGGTAGCGCTTACTGGAGGAATGCCAAGATGAAGAATGATCAGAGGCATCCACATGGGGTTGAGTGGATGTGGAAGGAGAGAAAGAGGTTGATGAGCCACTTGCAAATTTATGATACAAGGTAGCAAGATGCAAAGCTGTGTTTGCTACTCTTGAGAGAATTTGGCCATCATGAGGAATATCCTTTCCCAAAGGATATGAGAATGGGGGACACTTGGCATGGCACCCATATGATATAACAACAGAAAAATTGTTTGTATGGGACATCATACATGATAACCCTCATGATCTTATTCTATGGCTTGTATGAGGGAGAGATGAGGAAGCAGCAAGAGTTGTTGTCTCTGGGGTTACACTTGGGAGAGTATGGGCAGAAATTTTCCCATACTTTTCATGATATTTCTGGAGAGAAGGAAGGCACGTTCATGGTGCAAGGAGGCTACCCTTCAGCATTGGAGGATTATGAGAGGCTTCCATGTAGGAAGAAGATCTTCTCACATAACATCATGATGGTGGATGGCTTTGGCATGTGGAATTTCAAAGGGAGAATTCACGGAGTCGACAAGAGCCTTGTTACTAAGGCCTACAACGTTGTCATTTGAGAGCATGTTTCTATTGATGGAGTGTTCCAAAGGGAGTATGTACCCTCTCCTCTTGCAGATTTTTATGAAAGGATTCTCATGGGAGGGCTCACTCATGGACCTTACCTTCAGCTGACACATAATGCATGGTAAGAAATACATTTATGTGCTTGTTGATTACTCTATTGAGTATTTGTATTTTCTGTTGAGATTCAACAAGATGATGAGCTTAGTGAAATGAGTCGCCTTCACTAGGCCCGCAGGCTATTTTTGGCACAAAGTCTATTTTTAGACATGTCAATCATATTCTATGAGTTGCAGGATGCTATTTGTGGATGGTTGGTAAAGTTGGAAAAATAGATGGACTTATATTTTTAGACATATTGGGCGGAATCTATTTTTAGATTTTCAGTCTAAAAATAGATATGTCGAATATTATTAGCTCTTAATAATATTTGGACTCTAAACATTATCTTATTCTATTGGAGCACATCAGTTAAGTGCATGGATGTGGCACAACAACTGACAAAAGGAATTATGCTATTCCTTAGGTTTTACTAGAGCTAATGCATGAGGACTTCAGTTAGAACTCATGTGACAGAGTTTGGTGGAGTTATAGAAGTAGTTGGTGGAGTTGTATTTAGTTTAACTCAGTTAGACTCAGTTGAGCTAGTTGTATCTAGTCTAACTGATTGATACACTAGTGAGAGTGGTGTGAATTAATTAGTTTATTAATTCAAAAATAATAACTCATTAATCAACTAAACAATACATCAGTTAACTATAGTGCATGGCAGTTTCAATGGAGACCAGTGGAGAGATAGGTGAAAGAGCAAGTGTGACTATCAGTTGTGACTATAGTGATGCATTGATTGCATCCAACACTCAGTGGAGATGCCAATGAGGATTTTGCAGTGCAAGCTTGGTGAATTGGAGTTCATTCAGAGCCATTCTTTAGCAGGGATTGCGCACTAGAGGTAGGCTAGCAGGTGGCAAAGATCGGTGCATGGATTTGCAAGATCAGGCCTGATTAGTGTGTAGCGATTGTATTGTACTGAGAGCTTGATATGATCAACTTTGTATGAGGATTGTTACATGATCTCTAGGACATATATTATATACAGATATTTGGGGTTTTTAGCTTCAGGCTTTCTCTTTAAACAACTTTGTTAATGTGTGTGAATTTTTATTGTTTCATGTGTGCATTGCAATCTTGATTTAATTTCCACAAATGATCAATGGTGGAATAGATTCTATATTTTTCATGAAGTTAAAATAGTGTGATATTAGGAGAATCTTGGACATATAACACATAAAGTTATATAATTTCTACATTTTCTCACCATATGTAAACAGTGCATTGCTCCACAAGAGAGCAAGATTATTTATGGGTTTCATGGTCACTTTAGGGCCAAATTTTATAATGTTGATAACCCATATCTACATGAATTTGGGAAAGCATTGTATTTTTTTGGTTGTACAAAGTTGGTATATATTTCTTCTCATTGCTTCATAGTAGATGAGATAACATGCATAGCTACAAATTCTGTAAAGAACAACTTGCCACTTGATGCTCTGAATTAGCAGTTGAAAGGACTGCGCTGTAGCCACCAGAGAGACCATATGTATCATCCAAACTTGCACATAACCTTCAGCCACTTCCTGATTTGGATACCATATGGTGATGGTGTACCATTCATCTAGTATGGGATGGTTTGGGTTGGCATGGCTCTTGACTTTGGAGGAAGGGTCCTTGGAGACTCAATCTTCTTCTTGCCATTGCAGGGCAGTCATGTTGCAGCCCAAGATCAACATAGACAGTGTGGGATATGATTTCTTGCCTATCATGTTCATCTATTCAGCCCACCTACACTTTAGGAGCCCAAGGTGGATGAAATTATTCATGAGTTGCCATATTGGGGGTGACTCATATCATATGGATGATAGCTTGGGGATGGAGGTTCCATTTGGGAATGAGAGTTTCCCATGCACTTCAAACTCCATGCCTTGAGAGGACCTCTAGACACCACATAGTTGTCTCCTTGATTATGTTACTATTGCATGATGATAACCATTTGGGACATGCACCAAATGCTTATTTGTTTACTTGGGAGAGGCACTATGAGGTTTCATTGTTGAGACAAAATTTTATTCTTTGGGGGAGCTCATCATATGAGGATGCTATAAGGGGAGAAGAGGAGGTTCTTTAGTTCTACCTTTGTGGTTGCTTGAGGACAAGAAACATTTTAGAGGGGAGGACTGTAATATTCCAAAATTTCCACACAACAATTCAGAATATTAGATTTTGATGTTTTCACTTAGGAGAGGAATAAATGGGTAAGGAGGCCCATGAACAATAAAAATATGAATAAATTCCACCTTAATGAGGAAGGAGATCACCTTAGGAGATATATTTTACACTTTCATGTGTGACCAAGGGCAAAATAGATGTGGACAGAGTCAAGTTTGACTAAGTCAAACATGCATTCTAGAGGAGGAAGAAATCACCCATGTAAACTAGCTCAATGTGAACAAGGATCAGCTAGACACACATAAGAAGATTTGGATTGAAGACCCTTCAGTGGGAAAGGAGGAAATACAGGTGTTTCTAGAAGAGGAGGGAAGCCAACAAGGACAACGCAGTTTTGAAGGAGGAATCTTCACTAGGAAGTCACCTCAACAATGTGTGGGATCCGGGGTGAGGAGGCTCACCAAGGATAAAAAGGAGGGCATAGAAGCAAAGGGATCATTCAGTATTCAGCTATCTTTGGTCTTTTGACTACTTGCATGCTTCAGTTGTTTGGTTGTGGTTGTAGCATGGCTTAGTGCAAAGAATTATCATGTGGGAATTCCATCCTATTATTTGGATCAACTTGCTTAAGGGATCTAAAGGGAAGGGTTTGAGCTTCAATTCCATCATCTATCTTAGGGTCAATCAGTCATTAACACCTACAACACAGTCATCTCCATAAACTGCGTCCTTTATGCAGGTGCAGCAGCAACAGGGTTGCACCCCTGGATTTTGTGCTAGTGTTTGAGGAGGAGGTGGTTATTTCCCTCTGGGAGCTCTAATAAGAAGGGCCTAGGGCCATTTTTCTGTATTTATCAGCTATCTTATGTCTTATTCAGCCATGTTTAATACATAGATGTAGTATCTGCGTTATTTTCTATAGTGTGGCTTTTTATACATGTATAATGCTAGAAACCCTTGCCGGGTGTCTTATTCTTTGTGTAAAAGAGGTTAAACCTCAATTTCTCTACTATTTGATTAATATAATCTCTATATCAGTCTTATTTCATCATTTTCTGTAGAAAACCCCATGGGAATTATGCTCTCATAGTCTTCAGAAATTTTTTTGAAGAGAAGTCATGGGATCGGGGTGTTTTTAAGCTATCTTGAGCTGGGGAGATCTGTTTAGTGTATCTAGATCCATTTGTTTCACCTATAATTATCCAAGTGGGTTATATATTGTCTAAACTAAGGGATCCAAGTCCCAGTATCCATTATTATTGCATTATTTGTTGAAGACAGTTGTTTTATGCCCTATATCACTGCATTTCCCCACTTGGGAAGGAGGATATAGGCCATATTCTTGCTGAGGTTCTTACATATGCTGGTGATATGTTATTTTACATCCAATTAGATGTTCTAAATTTCCATGCTCATGATTTTTTGAAGCTCCAACTTTGGAATATCTTAAGATATTCCATTTGTTGTAGAAAATCCCAATTTTAGGATATTACAAAATGAAAAATGGAGGAATAAAAGTGCAATGATGACAATCACTTATGATTTCACATGTTATATAATTTTCATAATGTAATAGGTGATCTCACCTTTCCTAAAACCAATAGAAAATGAGAATTCATCGATCTTCTTTTGGCAAATGAGTGCTACGAAATGTTTAGGTATTTTCGTAGTGAAATATGCTATTATGCCACTATATTCACTACGAAACTATGAAAAACCAGACAATTGGCTCATTTCTTGATTTTAAGGCATGGGTGTGAAAACTAAATGATATAAAATTTATTTGGATGACATGACATGACATGACTCAAAAATGGTTTTTTTTTTTTACATAGGATAAACATGATTTATAAATTCTTCATCAAGTGCATGACCCAACATGATATAACATGAAACCTATGGTGACCTTATCAAAAAAAAAATTTAAAATTTTGAGTGTGACAACAACATGTATCATGAATGTTGTAAGATTATTCTTGAAATGTTTACGGTATATGTTGTTTTATGCACACTAAGTTCAATGAACTATATCATTAGCTTTAGTATATATCTTATTGAATGTGTGTTGTATTTTCTTTCATGATCATTATTATCTTGTGAAATATTTTTCAGACTAACTAATGATTCTTCTATACATGCATGCATATATTTTGGGATAGTACTATTAATTTTCTTCTAGAGGCTCACTCTCTTTTCCTTTTGCAGGAAAGAACCTCTTATGGATTACAATGAATATTACACAAATTTTATTAACTTGTTATCGCAAAATATATGCATATGTCTTCTTAGGTTTTTATTGCAGCCAAGGTACATATTTAATATCATTATTACGACAACCAACCATATTTTTGGTTGGGGCTCCTACTCCAAACAATGTGAGGTCTAATTCAAGATTCATATTGGGGAGACCCCCTTCCTTATTGTTATCATCCAACACCGTCAACACACCTTCCAAATGGGCCTTTGTGAGGCTACCATGTGGAGGTCATGATGATGAGACATAGTGAAAATGGTTTATATTTAAAAGGTCAAAACTTTTGATCCATAATTTAGATTGAGGTGCAATTTATAACATTGGAATCATCTCAATCAGACAAATGCAATGATATTATCCATTTGAAGTAATGGAAAAGTTGTAAAAGGTTGAAAATTTTAGATATAGTTCCCATAGTTGTACCTTGGGAGTTAGATCAACAGATAAACCACCTCCTTATAATTTTAGTTTCCTTTTAGGGTTAGGGGGTGTGTTTACAGGTGGTATCAAAGCACCCAGGTTCAACACTTGGACTAGATGTGCTCTACCATGAGAAAAAATAAGCATTTTTGTATGCTTTGATTGTTTTTAATGAACTAAAAATGTATGTTGACATATATATTTTGTTGACAATGCATGCATGTACATTGGTGCTAACATGGATTTTTTGTTGCAGTTTGATTTACTATAAAATATCTACAAAAGGAAGTTCATGACATGAATTATTGGTGTTTATTTATTTTATCATGTATCTAACATTTGCATGTGAATTAAAGCACATGAAAAGAAGCAAGAAGATAGGAAAAGACAAAGAAATTAGGACAATTATGGTACAAGACAACTTTGATTAGTCACAACATGGGTATGAAAAAGTAAGGATAGATGAATAAGAGAGATTAGTTTGCAAAGGGGGGGGAACTCTTTAACTGGATGGATACCTTGATAAGACTAACAGATGAGATCTAAAGCTTAAAAGAAGATAATGAAAGGTTGATAAATTCCTAGGATATGCAAGCTAAGGTGAATGCATTCATACTGAAAATCCTCTAAAAATTGTAGAAACAAAGGAAGCATGAGTTAGGGACTAGTCATAGAAATAGGCAGAAATATTTGGGGTCAGAAGAGAAAAAAATGGGGTAGGTGGTGGAAATTCTAGGAAGAGGCACAAAAAGGATAGTGAGGATTTCGTGTGAGCACCCCAGGAAGAAAAACCAACTCTCATGGGAATCACTCTGGTTAAAATTCTAGCTCTAGTGCTAGGAGGTATCATCACCATTATCATCATCATCATCATCAGAGAAAAAGAGAAGGGGACTATATGCCTGAAGAATTTAAGAAGGCCAAACCACCCACATTTGATGGAGATATGAATAGATATAAATATGTAGAATAATGGCTGCTTGGCATGAATAAATTCCTTAAAATCCCTTATTATTCCAAAAACATGAAAGAAAAAGTGGCCACCTATAGTTTGGAAGGAAAACAAGAAATATGGTGGGAATAATTGAAACATGTCAAATGAATAACTGAATAAATTATGACATGGAGCATGTTTGAGGGCTTCTTCAGAGACACATATTTATCAAAAATATTTTATGACAACAAGGAAATTGCATTTTATGAGCCAAAAATGGGGCAGTTGTTAGATGAAGAATATATTACGAGATTTATTAAATTGTTGAGATTTGTGCATATCCCAAGGAGGAGAAGGAAAATTTTCAATTATTGATTAGTGGGTTTCTCATGTCATTTTAAGATTGCATTAATTTTTATGAACCTTAAACTTTGGATGATTCCATAAATAACTTAAAACGATATTGTGAACAAGCAAAGCACGGGCCAAAATTTAAAAGTGATTAGAAAGGAAGGAGCGAAATTAAAAATAAGAAGAAATATCCCAAGAAAATTCTAGACAAGAAGGAAGGAGCACAGACAACCAATACAAATTGATTTTAGCAGAAAATTAGTCCATTTGCAAAAGGTAGTTTGCATCAGCGGGAAGGAGAGTCGTAGATCTGAATGTAAAGGGTTGTTGAAATGTTAGAATTTTGGGGAAATCATTGAAAGAGGGACTACCGAGACCAGAAAAATGTAGGTCCAAAAATTTACAATGCTTAGGAAGCTCGAGCTATGGGGGATGTGGCATAGGTTACTCTACCGAAAATCTACTCAATTAAGGATAATCGCCAAGTAGACCACCAGGCATCCATAATTGATATGGAAGGTAAGTTTTGTAATCATATTATTTCCATTTTAATTGATCCTAGTTCTAATTATAGTTATAGTAGTCTGAAGATCATGGAAACATTCAAATTGGCCAAAGAATTACATGTAGATCCATTGTTAGTTTAGTTGGAAACATGAACAAAAAGAAAAATTGATTATTGGGTGAAATAATTAACATATGAGCTCAGCAACATGCTAACTACAACAAATTTAAATTCGATTCCATTAGTTGTATACAACACGTTATTGGGCATGGACTAGTTGTACACACACAAAACTAAAAGTTGATTGTTTTTAAAAGGAAATTGAATGCCTGAATGATGTTGGAGAAGGAAAAAATTTATAGGGTAAGAAGAAACCAACTTCAACGAGACTAATTATCTCCATGCAAGCCAAGGGTAGTCATTGAAAAGGCTACAAATTATTATATGTACAAATTTTTAGTGATGGTAAAGATAATCACAATGTTGGGAAAGAGGAAATTGATGTATTTCAAGCTAATATTTCAAGAATACGTCCTCATAGAGAAGTTGATTTCTATATCGAATTGGTGCTTGGAGAAGCACCAACATCCAAGGCACCATACCAGATGAGTACACCTAAGTTGGTTGAGTTTACCACTGAAAGAGATACTTGATAAATGTTACAAATGGCCAAGTGCATTATTTTTTGGAGCTCCAATATTATTTGTGAAAAAAATGATGGGACACTCGAAATTGGAATTGATTATAGATAATTAATAAAGTGATGATAAAAAACTAATATGCATTCCATGGATTGATGAATTATTTGACAAGTTGAGGGGAGAAACATATTCTACAAGATATACTTGAGATAAAGGTATCATCAAGTTTGCATCAAAGAATAATATATCCATAAAATTTCTTTCTGGATAAGGTACAAGCACTATGAGTTTGTAGTGGTACCCTTTGGGCTTACTAATTCACCTGCCACTTTCATGTGTTTAATGAACAATGTGGTGTGTCCTTACTTTGAAAATTTGTGATTGTATTCATGGATGATATATTGGTATACTCAAGGATTAAAGAAGAGCATGAAAATCACCTAGCTGCGGTGCTAAAATTACTAAGGGAACACAAGCTTTATGCAAAGCTCGGCAAGTGTGATTTCTTCAAGTCACAGATACACTATTTTTGGAACATTGACTCCAATGAGGGGATATCAATTGATGTAGAAAAGGTCAAATCCATCATGGAATGGAAAAAATCGAAAAAAATTGAATGATATTAGTTCCTTCATGGGATCGGCAAGTTACTACAGGAGGTTCATCAAGAAATTCTCCAAGATAAGTCGTCCTATCACATCCTTATGGAGGAAAGGAAAGAAATTTGAGTGGAAAACTGAATGCATAGCAAGCTTTGAGCAGTTGAAGTAGTTTCTCACTAGCGCACTTGTGTTGAGTATTGTAGATCCGTAAAAATATTTTGTGGTTTGTACAAATGCCTTCAAGGAAGGGCACGGTGGAGTCGTAATGCAGGAATGAAAAGTAGTTTTCTATGAGTCATGTAAATTAAATGAGCATGAAGAAAATTGTGTGACTTATTATATAGAGTTATTTTCCATTATTCATGCATTAAGGATGTGCAGGAATTACCTCATCGGTAGAAGGTTCACGCACATGAAAAATCATGGTAGACTAAAGTACCTATTTGATCAACCTTAGTTGAATGCAAGACAAGTTAGGTGGCTAGCTATACTTAGAGAATTCGAATTTGAGATCAAGTACATCAAAGGTGAAGAGAACAAGGTTGTTGATGCAATCAATAGAAGAATTCAACTAAATCACATGGCGACCATAAGTTCCTATGAGATGGATTTAGAAGAATGGATCAAGCATGTAAGGAATCATGATGAGAAATATCAATAAGTGAAGGAAAATATACAAAAAGATGGTAAAGATGAGGAATATAATGTCATAAATGAGGGTGTAATTACATTCAAGAAAAAAATATATGTACAATGCAATGATGATTGGAATGGGCTTATAATGATGTAATTACATGCAAAACTATATTCCGACCATCTTGGATACCAAAATACTCTCACGGCCATCAATTTTTTTTATTATTGGCCTAATATGAAAAAGGAGATGGTTTTTTTTATTTTTAAATGCATATAATTCCAACAGGTGAAAGTTAAATGTAAACATTCAACATAATTATTACATCACATCCCCATTCTAGAATGGAAGTTGGAAGTGATATCCATGGAATTCGCCACAGAATTTCCAAGAACCTAAGAAAAACCTGATGCAAGTATGGTGGTGATTGACAAGTTGAGAAAGGTGTAAAACTTTGTAGTAGTTAAATCCGCCCATTCATCTAGTGAAGTGGCTCAAACTTTCATAAAGGAGATTGTGATACTAGATGGAGTTCCCAATAAAATCATTTCAGATAGAGATGCCAAGTTCACTTCGAAGTTTTGGAAGGAACTATTTGCAATAATGGTGATAGAATTATCATTTATTATATCTTATCATCCATAGAAATATGGGAAAACAAATAGTACAAATAAAATCCTCAAAGGCATGTTGAGGATGTACGTAATGCACTAGAAAAATAAGTGGGAAGAGTATCTTCCACTTGTAGAATTTGCATACAATAATGGGTACTGAGAGTCTCTAAATGTTATCAGCCTATTTTTCTACCCCTAAATCATTGACACTTAGCCCTCATGATCAGTTTCCTTTCTCCTAACATGAGGTGACTTATTTGTCCAGTTTGACCCTTAACCACAGCCTAGCAAGCTTATGCCCATGGTTAAGGACCTTCAACTGTGACCAGGGCCTCTTATGCCCATGGTTAAGGCCCTCATTCCTCTATTTTGAACCTACGATCAAGGGAAATTTCTTAAATGACTCAATCCCTTGGATATCACCTCAATTACTTATTGATTCTAGTTGGCCAGGAATCATCCATTAGAAGTTTCTCTAACTTCTCGTGCTCCTGAGCATCCACATTCATATTCCCGAGACCTATCATCTACCTATTTATACTGGATCATTTGAGAGGTTCAGGCTAGTCTGGAGATCCATAATGTTTTTGCGCTAAGATATTGATCCTTTGCTACTATCTTGCTATCACATTGAGCGCTTGTGAGGTCTTAGTTTCTATGTGAGTGCTCTTCATACTCATCTATAACACTTAGTGGGGAAACTCTACTAGCTCATCGAGAGGAGATGTTGGATCAAAGGTATAGAAGAATTGTATCATATTTTTGAGATTGACGAATGTCGAGTCATAAAAAGGTATCTTTCGAACACCTAATTACCTCACATTAATTATCAAGCCAGGAGCGACTTTTTATTTCAAGAGTGTACTCTGTCTGAGGCTTGAAATTGTCTAAGAGCAATGCTATGAAGATGTAGTATAAAATAACAAGAAAATAAGTAACCAATGCTTGAAAAGAGACCTTATTACATGAAATATTAAACTACTTCAATCTTTGCAGAACATCGATCAGGGATGTAGTAGCAGTAACTCTTTCCCTCAGAAATCAATGCAATATGACCAATCTGGGAATTTGGAAGCTAAAGCCTCTATCCTCTACAGTTGGAGATCTTGAAGCAATCAAACCGAAGGCAAATTCAATGAAAGAAACTTAAACAAAACGCAATTTGAAAAGGAACAGCAGCATGTAACTATAACAAACAGAAATGGAACAGCAATGGAAATTGAACAGCAATGGAAATTCTAACACACTCAAAGCACTAAATTTATACGCTTCAACTCTATCGACAAATTCTCACCGCGCAATCATCAATTATAACAGACTATAAATTAAAGGAACAGCAATTCAAATCAGATACGAGTCGGTAAAGCTTTTTATGATAACAACGAGGTAATAGAACAACGAATTATGCTTATTGTAAAGAAACGAAACAGCAGTGACTCTATATTTGATCCGATCAACAATAAATCAATTCAAACATTAAACGCACTCCACACGACAGTAAATAAAGATTAGAATACAAAGAGCGAAGTAATTCCACCAGAGCCGGGCCCTTAGCGCCAGTGAAATACTACTGAGCTAATTCAGAATTGCGGAAAGTAAATGAAACGCGTGCTTTGTATTAAACCAACATAAAGTCTTACAGAAAGTTTTTCTCTCAAACAGAGAATTAATATAACAGAGAAAATGTAAAGTCTTTCGACTGATTCCCAATAACAACAATGATCTATCTCCCCCGTCACTAAAGGACGTGGTTCTATATATCAATCCTTCGATGGACCAATCAAGAAACAAGATAAGTTTAAACAGCGATCCCTCAAGATCGAAAGATCCTGAGGGATTCACTCCTCTGTGTTTTAGTCATCGTTCTATTTGTGTTGATTGTGGCCGAGATGCTTCCTGCCTTTTCTGGGCTATTCGTTCAGATCTCCTTGCCTTTGGCTGGATATGATTCGAGGCTGATGGAGTAGCAGTTATATTGTTCTCAGCCACACCTTTGGTACAACTGTTCACCTCTCCGAATTCCTGTTTGTCAATCAAAAAGTAGCTTTTAGTCACCTTTTTGTATTAAACGTAAACCTTTCCAATTCTATTATAATTCCTATGATGAATTACCTTTCAAAGGGAAAACAGGAGTATATTTATGGTAAAGAATGAGTAAATGTACAATAATTTCATACCTCTTTCACTGCCCAACATACCCCCCTGCTTAATCATTTTCATGCCCTCATGAAAACTATAGTTCACATGGAGAGTAGTCAAAGAATAATCTGGATAAGGTTTGTCATCCACAGGCCTAAAACCATGGACTGCAGCTAATTCCTCAAAAGTATGTTCTGTCTGTCCTTCAGGAAGTTATAAATAGCCTTGTAATCCGAAGCAGGGTACCATACAATAGGGCTGCGGAATCTACATCCTAACCAATATGGTCCTTCTTTTAAAACAAGATGGCTATAGGAAATGAGACGGTCTGCAGCTAGCTCGAAGTTTCTATAATTAAATGGTTCCCTATTTTGTACATTCTGATTTGAGGTTCTCCACCGGACTTTGGCTGCTATGTAGGCTTGGTTCCTAATGGATGAAAAATAATCTGTTCCATTCAAAACGACTGACTTATGGACAGGCCCCAGAGTTTGGGTAACGCCTTCCCTTGTCATCAAGTGTTTTTGTCTAGCCCAAAATTGAAGTGGGTTCTGAGGTTCACTTCTGACCCATAGATCTAATCCATTTTCCTGTCTTTGAAAAGCGTTATAAGCTTTAAACCATTTTAATTGGTTTACAGCAAAGGAAATGAATGCCTGAAACTGAACATCTCCAATAAAAGGGCTAGGATTTGATTCATAGTCATTTTCAAGTATTAGATTATGTAAATAAAATTCACATAATAAGTGTTGTACTTTGATCCCATAAAGTTTGTAGCATGATATCAAATCATCTATTGTTTTTAGCTCTATAGATTTCCCTGCCCTAACTGCCTTGATCTTTAATTGTAAATATATTTCTAGTAAAAACAGAGCATAGTTTTTGGCTGGGCATCTACAGGCTAAGACATCAGTATACAAGGAGCAGAGAGTGTCCATTCGAGTGTAGGCTAATTTTATTTGGTTCATTACCTTATCAGTCTTTACCTCTGCTTCTTGTCGTTTTTCATGAGCTTCAGCTTCTACTTCATGAATAATTTTCATTTGTTGCTACAATTCCTGATATCTTTTTCTTGGAACAATATCTTCCTCCAATCTCTGTCTTTCTAACCGGGCCTGTGTCAATTCTTCCTGAAGTCTAAGCAATTTTGGCTCACTGAAAGTGTGCTGACTGCTAGATTGCATATTCTCACTCAAAACCGGTTCCTATGGAGCAGCTTGTGTTGGAACAATTGTTTGTTGCTCCACATCATCATAATTAGGCTCAAGTATAGTTTCTTCTGTAGCTTGAGGGTTCCTACTATCAATTACTCTTCTCTTTTTTGAGCTTCCTTTGCTAGAAATGCTCCTTCTCTTAGGGGCTCGCTTGGGCATGCATTTCACTTTCAGAATCCTAATGGTCTGCCTGAGCTATTCAACTAATTTATGAAGCTTTATTCGCTCCTTTCGAAGCTTCTCAATCTTAGCTGTTTCTTTCTTCTTTCTTAATGGAACAGTCGTTCCTCTATCTGCACTCATTTGTTCAACAAAATTTTGGCCCATATCAGCCATGTTTTCAGTAAAATCCTCTTGTTGTTCTTCCCCTTGGGGCTCCTCTTCTACATTCATATGCCCTTGGCTCAATTCTCCTGTAATCACATTCTCAGTTAATTCTGCATTTTCCTGGGGGCTTCCAGGTTGGGATATTGGTTCAATGTACTCTTCCTTCTGTTCACACCTCTCAGGAGAAGCAACCCTAGCTTCGCTAGGGTTTGCTGTTTCGTCCAGCTTTTCTGCAGCTGTTTCTTTGTCAATAGCAGAGTGTTCTGGAAGTTGATTAATATCTATATTGAGGTCCAAGGAGCTATGCAGCCATGCATAATCACTCATATTGGCCAAAATCTGGGCCAATTGATCTTCCTGTAAAGGACTTACGGTAACATTCTCGGGCAGCTCTGTTTCATCCTTATTGCTGCTATGATTGTCCTCATCCTTTGCACCGGTGTGGTAACTTCCTTCCTCTTCATCTGAATACCGAATTTCTCCCTCAAATTTTTCTTCTTCAGAATTTCCTTCGATTCCTTTTTCCTCTGCACTGGGTTGTTTTTCACTACTGGATTGGCGGCTTATTTCTTCTTCGTCTGAGTAGCGAATTTCTCCTTCCAATTGTTCATCCTCATCAGTTTGAGGGCTTACTTCCTCTAATTTCTCTTCCTCGTCAGTGCGAGGGCTTACTCCCTCCAATTGTGGAGGTTGTTCCTCCCATCTTTGTGCTCTATTAGTTTCTCAACACATAGTAATCACAATGGAACAACATAGCACAGTTCGTCGAAAATTTGTTATTTTCTAAAATACAGGGGTTTGGTTCGAGGAAATCTTGGAGTTTTATTTGCATGCAGACATCTGCGCCCCCCGAATGAATGAAAGGTCGTCCTCGACCGTCAATTGAGAATAACATGTGTGGCACAGCAACAGTACATCAGTAAAAAGCAGCCATAATTATAATACGTTCAATCAAATTGCAGAAAATACTGAAATCAATGCATGTAATAAATCGTTAATAAATAGAAAATCATTTTGTAATGATTCAAATACAAGGAAAAGGGACAGCATATGATAACCATAAGTATAATTGTGTTATTTACCATTTTTGATTAATATGATCGACTTATAATGATTTTCATGTGTAATAGGTTCGGAGGTAAAGGTAAAGGGTTCATATTTTCTTTTGACATTAAATAAAGATACAGGAAAAAAGGTTAAATATAACTATTGATGTGTATAAGTGTGACTCCAATACCATCAGCAGAGCTCTGCTTCCCATAGGTGTCCATAACCTTGACAGAGTTGCTTTCTTACCCACGGAACCATTGTCCTTTATATATGCTGATGAAGTGCTTTTTGTTGAATATCATGACGGAGACCATTGTGCTAGCTTGGTGACCAGATAAAACACAATGCCATTCACTGGGAAGAAGTGAAAGGTGGGCAGGCCAGCTCGTGATGAGACCTCCTGTTCCACGGACTTCTTGATTTTTCAATTTGTTTGTTGGACCATTTCCTTGGTTTGGTGGCCATAATGGGAATGCCACTTCACTGCTTTCCCTATGATCACGGTAGGCTGGCTCTTGGTGAGACCCCCTATCCTCCATCTGCAAAATCATTATTAATGAAAAATATTTTTTTCTTTCATTTAGAAACAACATTTTTCCTCAGTTAAACATAAGGGATGGCTCAACACTCCTTAAGAGTAGGGATGGTGGAAGAAGTCTGAACATCTCAATTGAAAGGAATATAGCCTTATTCTTATTCCATAGATAAACATCAAAGAAAATTATAGTATGTGGGAAAGAACCAATCATGATAAATATAGTCGATCGGATTAATTCAATGGTAATAAGATAGCAAAGTTATGTTATTGATCATGCCCCTTTTTCTTTATTTCTTATCATTACTAGACAATTTTCATGAAAAGATGACGATTTCTCTTGATTTGTTGATTACAGTAGGCTTTAATTTGTATGATTGTGTATAAATGATATATTTGCCTTTAGAAAACGAGTCAAAAAATCAAAATGCTGGCTTAAAACAAAAAAAAAATCCACACAAAAAAGTGTTGTTCCTTTTAAAAGGAACAGCAAAAACAATCTGCGAAACTATTGTTCCTTTCGAAAGGAACAGCAAGAAAATGCTCTGCGAAGGTGTTGTTCCTTTGGAAAGGAACAACAAAAACAATCTACGAAACTGTTGTTCCTTTCGAAAGGAACAACAAGAAAATACTCTGCGAAGGTGTTGTTCCTTTGGAAAGGAACAACAAAAACAATCTGCAGAAGTGTTGTTCCTTTGGAAAGGAACAACAAGAAAATACTCTGCGGAACTGCTATTCCTTTCAAAAGGAACAACAGAGTTTTGTTCCTTTGGAAAGGAACAACAAAACAAATCAAATAAAAATATTTTTTTTCCTCTTTCAAAGAAATCAGTTTTACAACACAAACGATAAAAATTAAAGAAGTAATATAAACCAAATGTATGAAAACAAATTCCATAAAACAAGAGAAAAAAATGAAAAAATGCTTTATGTACAAAAACTTTAAAAAAAAGTGATTTATTAAACTGGTGCCGAGGAGGATTTCTCCCCTTCAGCAAGAATCTCCATTGTAGAATCTCCCCGATATTGTTGGTAGAAGGATTCCCGAGTGAGCGGTTTATGATACAATCGTACTCGATGACCATTTACCTTAAAGGAATGTCCAGATCCGTCAATGGTAACTAATGTAACAGTGCCATTATTGTGCACCTTCTGTATTTCATAGGGTCTGAGCCATCGTGTCTGGAGTTTTCCTGGGAAATCTTGGAACCTAGAATCATATAGGAGTGCCCAGTCTCCTTTGTGGAAGATATTTCCTTTGATATGGGTGTCATGCCATTTGGCTCTCTGTTGCTGAATTAATGTTGTGTGATGAAGAGCAGAGAGTATGATTTCATCTAGCTCATTGATTTGCTGCAGTCTTTTAGCCTGGGCTTCATTCAAATCTAGACCCACCTTTTGAGTTTTTCTTAGTGTTTGAACCTCGAATTGTATAGGGAAGATGTGTTCCTTCCCAAATACCAATTGGTATGGTGAATATCCTGTGGTAGGTCTCCACGTTGTTCGATATGCCCACAATGCTTCTGGCAATCTGTAGGCCCAATATCGTCTATGAGAGGCAACTGTTTTTGTTAATCTAGATTCAATTACTTTGTTCGTGCTCTCGACTTGGCCATTGGCCTATGGGTGATATGGAGTCGTAATATTGTGCTGAACATGGTAGTTTTGCAATGTTTCAGCTAATTTATTACCTACAAACTGTGGTCCTCCATCTATGATTATATGCCTTGGGAGGCCATAGCGCACAAAAATTTGGAAAAGGAATTGTATTACAGAGTCTTCTGTAGCTTTTGAAAAATCTTTTGCCTCAACCCATTTGGTGAAATATTTATTTGCAACTAGGATGTACATTTTTTGGTTTGATGGGGGGTTAATAGGACCAACAAAGTCGAGGGCCCAACGTTCAAATGGTTCAATCACTAATTGGGGGTTGAGATGCATTTCATCAGACTGCCCAAGTCAACCTACCCTCTGGCAGCTATCACAGGCATGTACGAATTTTTTAGCATCTTTAAAGATAGTAGGCCAATAATAGCCCGTTCGTAAAACTTTGTGGGCAGTTCTACGATCTACAAAATGTCTGCCACACTGTCCATCATGGCATGCTTTCAAGATGTCAAATACCTCATCATCCCTAACGCATCTCCTTATTTGCATATCTGCACCTATATGAAATAGGTAGCCTCCAATCTAGGAGAAGCGGGTACTGCGATGTATTATTTGCTTACGTTCATTAAGAGATAGATGTTTAGTTAATTTACCTATTGCCAAATAGTTCGCTATATCAGCATACCACGGTGTTCTGATAGTAACAATGAAGAGATGTTCATCTCGAAAGTGATTTTCAACTGCTTCTATATCTGTTGGCTTTGGCATTCTTGACAGAAAGTCAGCTGCAGGGTTCTCTTTCCCAGGTCGATCTCTGATTATGATGTCGAATTCCTACAGTAAAATTAACCACCTTGTCACTCTCCTATTTGTAATAGGTTTATTTGCTAAGAATTTAATGGCAGAGTGATCAGTATATAGTACTACAGGATACCTAGTTATGTAATATCTAAATTTGTTTATAGCTTGAACTACAGCTAAAAATTCTTTCTCAGTCACAGTATAATTTAATTCAGTAGGGGATAGATCTTTGCTAATGTAGTAAATTTCATATGGCTTCTTGTCTTCCTCCTGCCCAAGTACTGCTCCAATTGCTGTGTCTGAGGCATCAGATGAGATTTGGAACGACAAATTCCAATTTGGGCCCCTCAGCACTGGGGCTATTGAAACGAGCTTCTTCAGATCATTAAAGGCATTGTCACATTTATATGTCCAAGTGAAATCAAAATTTCCAGTCAGTGCATATAAAGGTGCAGCTATTCGAGAATAATGTTCTATAAATATTCTATAGTAACCAGAAAATCCAAGAAAGCTACGTACCTCTGTTTTTGTAGTAGGCGTAGGAATTAACAAGAGTATTTGAATTTTAGTCAGGTCTACTTGAATTCTAGCTACTGAAATATAATGCCCTAAGATAACTCCTTCAGTCATCATCATGAGACACTTTTCGTTGCTTAATCAAAGCCTAGTGTCGATACATCTTTGCAATACTTTTTCTAGGTTTTCTAATGTAGGCTCAAATTCATCCCCATAGGTTGTGAAATCATCCATATATACTTCGAGGCCTTCATTTATTAGGTCTGCAAAAATGCTGAGAATATCCCTTTGGAATGTAGTAGGGGCATTGCATAGGCCAAAAGGTAGGACTCGGTAGGCAAATGTCCCCCATGGACAGGTAAAAGTAGTTTTGTCTTGATCTTCAGGGGCAATCTGGATTTGATTGTACCCACTGAAGCCATCAAGGAAAGAAAAGAATTTCTTTCTTGCCACTGTGTCTAATACCTGGTCAATGAAAGGAAGGGGAAAGTGGTCTTTCTGTGTTTCTTTATTAAGTTCATGGTAATCTACACATATCGTCCACTTCCCATTCTTTTTTGGTACAACCACTAGTGGAGAGACCCACTTGCTATCAGATATTGGGTAGATGAAATTAACATCCAATAGTTTTTGTAATTCTTCTTTCACAATATCTTTAAGGTGAGGATTTAGTCTCCTTTGAGGTTGGCGAATGGGTCTTGCATATTTTTCAATGTAAATGTGGTGAGTACACAATTGAGGATCAATTCCTTTCATGTCGGGGTAATCCCATGCAAAGGCTGCTTTGTATTTTCGTAATAGTTGGACCAATTTCTCTCCTTGTTCAGCAGTGAGATTCTTATTAATATTTAGAGTTTTTCCCGGTTCGATTTCTACAACCTTGCTATTACTCATGGAAGTAGTAGGTATTGTTTGATCAGGAATATCTTTGAAAGGATCTTCTTCTTCTTTATTATCGAATGCTGCTTGATCATGTGACATTGCGAATGAGATCTGGTTTGTGACTTATTAATAAAATTATTAATGATATCATCCTCTATTTGATCTTTAAAATCAAGAGCATTTTCTATGGTTAGAGGTGATCTCATATTTTCCATAAGGTATGATGCAAGTGGTTTTCTTGTTGTGATTATTGATAGACTTGGCTGGGCTGGGGGATATAGGGCTAAATTCTTAACATAATTTCCCCTTGTAATTGTCATGTTGCCTTGTCGGCATCCAATATAAGCATCGGCAGTTGCCAACCAAGGTCTACCTAGAATTAACAGATGTCCATCTAGTCGATTCTTTGGATTGATAACCAGGAAGTCAGCAGGGTATTCCCAGGAATCTACAAATACCATTACATCTTGTAGTATACCTTATGGTTTGACTACTGATCGGTCAGCCAATTCCAACAAGGTTGTTGTTGGTTCTAGTGATGTAATGCCAAGTTTTTGATAGGTGGTGGTGGTTAAAATTTTGATTGTTGCCCCCAAATCAACTAAGGCATTTGGAAATGATTGAACATTGATCTGTACTGTCACTATAGGATTCCCTGGGTCTTCATATTTAATGGGTGTTTCCATTCCTGATAATAGATCAGATAAAGTACCGACTATGTGGACAGTAGGATTGTTTGTTGTTCTCCTCTTGGGC
The DNA here is from genome assembly GCA_034641835.2 of Pinus albicaulis. Classification (NCBI taxonomy): domain Eukaryota; kingdom Viridiplantae; phylum Streptophyta; class Pinopsida; order Pinales; family Pinaceae; genus Pinus; species Pinus albicaulis. The sequence goes on along the minus strand of CM076580.1, from coordinate 1,733,525,678 downwards.
TTCTTTATGCATAATTCCTTAATGGTTTTTGCATATATAGGAATATCTTGAATAGCTTGGAGGAGAGGAATTTTTATACATAATTTTTTTAATTCTCCCAGAAGATCAAAATTAGGTTGTTCTAATGTTCTAGGTATAATTAATCATTCTGGGAATGGTGGAGAGGAAGTTGTTACTTGTTGTTGTTGATTTTGTTGTTTTTGTTGCTGCACTTCCTTCTCATTTTGTTCTGTTTGTTCTACAGGTAAAGGATCTTCAATATGATCATCATTGTTTCTCTCTGTTTCGATTATACGCCCAGACCTTAATTGAAGATCATTACACTCCCTCAGTTCAGTTTCTACTTCTGGGGGTTCCATGATTAGAACAGACTGAAGTGGCCTATTGTTTGGATTTGGGTTGGGTTGGGCTGGGAGTTGTGGTCTTAAATTGGTCTGGGGGTTTGGGTAAGGAGCTGGCAGTGTAGGTTGAAAGAAAGGAATTGATCCAGCTGGCTGATTCGGAGGTTTTTTCCAGTTTGACTGCCAGGGCTGGTTCTGAGAAGTAGAAGGGGACCATTGTGTACGCTAGAATGGTGGATAAAAAGGAAAATTAGGCCAGTTATTTTGATTTGTTTGATTGGGCCAAGAAGTGGGGGGAAATGGCTGTTGTGACCAATTAGGGAAAGATGGTTGATTCTGCCACATCCCACTATATTGTTGGGCATTATATTGAGGAGATTGAAAATAAAATGGATCATTTTGCATACCTGATGGTCATGGCTGCAATTGTCGACGCTGGTTAAGCAGACATACCACTTCCGATTCTTCTTCTGCCTCCTTATAAATTGCTTTTAGACTAGGGAGTGAAGGACATCCTTCTGTAGGGTGATCTTTTGTGAAAATGGCACAGACTTTAATCACATCCAACAGGCATTCTTTGTGGCTATGCTTTTTTCTACATCTAGGACAGAATATTGCCAAGTTCTGCTCTGCTTCTACCTATTTCTGTTTGGCTTGCATAATATCGAACTGTGTTGTTAGAGTCCCAAGTATGTCTGTCTTAAAGTCTTCTAGCAGATTTCCAATCTATGCACGAGTCACACCTTCATTAGAAGTTTTATTTTCTCTTGTAATTATATCACGGTCTGCTGATTTCAACCTTGTATTTCCCCTCGAACACCTGATACACAAATCAATAATGTCAGGATAACTTTCCTGGTATATATCACCTTTTCCCATAAGGTTCAATGTTTCAACCCACTGATCTTTCATTCCCCTAATTAATGCAGTTTTCAAAACATTGTCAGGTAAGGGTGCGGATGCATAAGGGGATCTCTAAAGATTGTATTGGAATCGTTCCACATACTCTTCTAAGGTCTCACTTGGTTTTGCTGTCAATTGAAATATTTCATCTTTTAATTCTCGAGACCTGCAATAATCTTGATATTTCTTTAAAAATGCAGCTTTCATATGATCCCAATCAGTTATGACACCTCCACCTAATCCCATAAACCATCGTAGGGCTGCCCCTTTTAATGTGGAAGGGAATAGTTTTAGTTTTTGGGCATCGGTGGTATAATCGTAGCCTCTGCACATCACATCAAACTCAAATAAAAACGCATCTGGGTCCTCTGATGTTAAGCCGTGAAATGTAGAAATATGTTGAAGAGGAATAGCTTTCATGGGTGCATTAACTGCAATATATACTATGGGATATTGCAGTGTAGAGGTCTGCTGTTGATTCTGGTTTTGGTTCTGGGCCATTTGATCGAAGATATGCCAATATCCCTCTGGGATTTCCAAGGAATTTCTAGGTTGACGAGTAGGGGCAGGAATAGTTTTGACAACACTCCCTTTATCTGGGATAATAAGTTTTTCCTGTTGGCCTACTATTTGAGGTGATTCAGGACCTCGGTTCTGAATAAGTTGAACAACACTTCCCTTATCTGGGCTGCTGATTGTCTGGGCAGTTTCAATAGGAGATTTCAAGTCTGTGATTTCTCCTGTTTCCCCTTCTTCTTGGAGATTGCTAGAGTTCCCTTCTTGAAGGAAACTTATGCAAGGATTCTCAATTTCTTGGGAATCTTGCTCAATTCCCTCTATTTGACTGTGTATCTCAGCGAAGGCTTCAGATGGTGATTCTGTAGCCTGAAGGGAACTAGTAGGTTGTCCAGAAGTAGTTCTTTTAAATACTACTGATGGCTGAGATTCAGTTCTTTTAAGTATTTCGTCAATAAAGGTTGTGCGCCCAAGGGTCACCGATCCCTTAGGTTTTTCAGTTTTAGGAGGAATTTTGTTTCGCTTAGTTGATTTATTCATTCAAAGAAAACAAACCTTCATTCCTACCTAAAGAAAGAAGCTTACTTACTTCTACTGTAAAGCGAGCTGCGAGCAAGTGTGTTTCTTTCCCAGTGCGCAGGTTCTTACCTTCCATATTTAATACCCAATTCTTTGCAAGCAGAAGAAAATTAGTTGTGCATTACTCCTTTAAAATGGCATACACTCTCCCCGACAACGGCGCCAAAATGTCGAGTCATAAAAAGGTATTTTTCGAACACCTAATTACCTCACATTAATTATCAATCCGAGAGCGTCTTTTTTTTCCAAGAGTGTACTCTGTCTGAGGCTTGAAATTGTCTAAGAGCAATGCTATGAAGATGTAGTATAGAATAACAAGAACAAAAGTAACCAATGCTTGAAAAGATACCTAAGTACAAGAAATATTAAACTACTTCAATCTTTGCAGAACATCGATCATGGATGCAGTAGCAGTAAATCTTTCCCTTAGAAATCGATGCAAGATGACCAATCTAGGAATTTGGAAGCTAAAGCCTCTATCCTCTACAGTTGGATATCTTAAAGCAATTGAAACAAAAGCAGATTCAATGAAAGTAATCTGAAAAGGAACAGCAATGTGTAACTATAACAAACATAAATGGAACAGCAATGGAAATTGAACAGCAATTACAATTCTAACACACTCAAAGCACTAAATTCCTATTCTTCAATTCTGTCGACAGCTTCTCACCACACAACTATGATTATAATAGATTACAAACTAAAGGAACAGCAATTCAAATCAGATACAAGTCAGTGCAGCGAAATAATAGACAAGCGAATTATGCTTATGTAAAGAAACGAAACAGCAGTGACTCTGTATTTGATCCGATCAACAATAAATCAATTCAAAAATTAAACGTACTCCACACAACAGTAAATAAAGATTAGAATAAAAATAGCGAATTAATTCCACCAGAGCCGGGCCCTCAGCGCCAGTGAAATACCGCTGGGCTAATTCAGAATTACGGAAAGTAAATGAAATGCGTGCTTTGTATTAAACCAACATAGAGTCTTACAGAAAGGTTTTCTCTCAAACAGAGAGTTAATATAACAGAGAAAATGTAAAGTCTTTCGACTGATTCCAAATAACGACAATGATCCATCCCCTCGTCACTAAATGACGTGGTTCTATATATCAATCCTTCGACGGACCAATCAAAAAACAAGATAAGTTTAAACAGCGATTCCTCAGGATCGAAAGATCCTGAGGGATTTGCTCCTCTGTGTTTTAGTCATCATTCTGTTTGTGCTGATTGTGGCCGAGCTGCTTCCTGCCTTTCCTGGGCTATTCGTTTAGATCTCCTTGCCTTTGGCTGGATATGATTCGATGTTGATGGAGCAGCAGTTAGATTGTTCTCAACCACGCCTTTGGTATAGTTGTTCACCTCTCTAAATTCTTGTTTGTCAATCAAAAAGTAGCTTTTAGTCACCTTTTTGTATTAAATGTAAACCTTTCCACTTCTATTATAATTCCTATGATGAATTACCTTTCAAAGGGAAAACAAGAGTATATTTATGGTAAAGAATGAGTAAATGTACAATAATTTCATACCTCTTTCACTGCCCAACAACGAATATCTATGTTCTCTCCCTCATATGATCATGTTTTAGATTATGTGATTGGTTTATTATTATATCCTTGTTTATCTAACAATATTCTAAGGAAGATCACTTGTTGTCCTTGTATGCTTGTGATTGTTTGCAGGTATTGAGATTGGAAGTAGATTGGGTAGATCGCTCATGTGGAGCGCAAGAATTATGCTTCAAACTCAAGATCCTTCCCCAATCTGCGAGGAGGAAAGGTATTTTTCTATTCCTTATAGCATAGATCCACTTGCATGCTTCTTGTGAATCATGTGGGATTGGGGATATTGTGTATCTTCTTAGTCGTGTTTATGTCCGTCTGGTGATTTAATGGACACTAGATCATGTAGTAATAGAACTGGTGCTTTCAATGGGAGCACACTCACTTTTGTCTATGCTTTTGTTTAGATCCTGATCGAATCCTCTTGTTTATGATCTTTTGAGGTTCCTTGTATTTTGAAACTATTTTTTACTATTTTTTAGAGTCATTTCCTCTGTAATTTGATTATTTGTAGGTCATTGCATGAGGAAATATGGAATTCCTTTTTTGGAACCTAGCCATGGCCTTATAAGGCTCTGCCCACAGAAAATTACCCCTTAACCATGGGTTTTTCAACCTATGCCCGCAGCCAACTGCTTCTAGGCCATTTTATGCCCACGACTGAGACCTTTAGCCTTCTGAAACCCTGGACTTTTAGTTTTAGATCTCTATTTCTATATCTGAATAGCTTGGGCTTACCGTTTACTTGCTAGATCTGGTCCAGATCTATTCTGTTTATCAATTTTTTTTGGTTGATTGAGTGTCACTTAAGAGCACCTAATCTCTTTCATTAGGCATCAAGCTTCTTGTTTCTTTTCAATCTGCTGAAAACATACTTGGATCCATCGTTTGTTGTACCTCATAAACTATCTTATGATCCTGATATGTTCTCATTGGATCAGTTTGTTTAAGGTGTTACTTTTTTATCATTTCTTGGAAAGCACACCGACAACAACCAACGAAACTCTTGACTTGGAGAAAGATATTGAACTGAATAAAAATGGTATTGCACCAAAGGACATTGTGGATAAATTTGAAGCTCAAAATTCTAAAGGAACAAAGCACGGTTCTCAGAATGCTGTAGGATCAAGGAAGAAGAGAAAAGGTTCTTAGGACACTAGAGAGGAGATCTTGACGTTGATTGAATAAGACTTACATGAAATTGCCAACACGATCACGTCTATGACAGAGGATCGACAGATGGATATGGAAGTGTAGTATAAGACTCCACTCAAGGTTTTATAGGTTGGTATCCAAGAGCTAAAAATGAAAGCGAGCTTGATTCAGGTGAGCCAGACAAAGACGAGCACGCATGTAACCAGAGCACAACCACTTGATATAGATTTGTAAGCTACCAGAGATGTTCGACTTGTGTAAATCCCTGCGTCGACCATCCATGTAAACCCCAACCGACGCGCCCATTTTAGAGGTGCAGGTGATATTAATATTAACTTGTTTATTTTACCTACAAGAAATTTGCACCTGATGCACAATATGATTGTCGATGAACTTTAGTTCCATGAGGCCCATGCTTGCACCACTGCAGTAGAATCAAAGAAGTAGGTCGTAGAAGCACAATAGAAACAACAAGTAGCGGAGGAAGGCTATCATGCAACCAAAGCCCAACGCGTTGTGCTCGAAGAAAAAATCCACCAAGTATGTAGTGAAGTACCAGCAGTCATGGCCACAGCTGCACCAGAAGAAAAATTGGAAGGACTGGCTGTCGCCTTGAAAGCCTCACTATCTGAGCCAAGTTTGAACATCAATTCAATCTAAAAATGAAGTTTCAGCCTGAAACTCCACCTGAAGTCAGAGCGAAATAAGATGCCAAAGTAAAACATGCCACTGATAGTATTATTGCCGTAGTTACACAGTGTAACACACTTTTAGACGAGGCTATGGGTGTTTGGAATTTAGTTTAGAATGACCTGGTAGTATAGCAGTTGTGTAATGAGTTGCACATAAAGGAACAACATTTTTTTGATATCAGAACAAAAACACCTAACTTGGTTCTTACATAGCGCCTTACCCGCCTACAAGAGGGTCGGATCATCCAAAAAAAGATCGAGGACCTGCGTCACAAAGAGCATCTGCTAGAGGTGCGAATGTAGCCATGGGTCGAGGAGTCTCTTCAGCTATCACAGACTTTGGACAACACCTTGAAGGTCATTCAGCAAACGCAACGAAGTATCAAGGTAGCCACAGAAGGGCCCACCACTAAGAAGTTGTTTCTTCAAGCAAATGGAGATGTTGCGCAGAGTCTGGAAATGGTTCTCCCTCTCAAATCTTCTATCAATGCACTCCAAGATAAGATGAAGGAACATACACCATAGTGACTCGGGATGAGTCACATGCTTGTGTTTTGGGGCCTGTTGGAGCTGGGCACCCTGGGGTAAACTTGTTGGTATATTTTTGTATAAGTTTGTATATGCGCACTGCACGGATAGGTCAAGGGGATTTGGGGCAGGTCAAAGACCCTCTTTTGATGTAAAAGGGTTTTAAGGGTAAATTGTGGGCCTCAGACCATGGTTTGAGACCACAGTATCTGCGTGTTAGATTGATATAAATAGATAGATCAAGTCTAAGAAAATAGTCAATCATTATTCATGTTTTGGATCTAAGTGCATGCATCTGTGATAATTTTGTAAGGGTTTCAATCTGGGTTGGGTAGAAAGGATCTTGCTTCCTGTGTGCATGAATACCTAGTCCTGGTTGTGTGCGGACTCCGCTGGCTGTGTGCAGCAAAGGGTAAAGTGTAAGGGAAATTCTGATGTACTAAATTGATCTAAATTAATACAAGGACCGATTTTGGCGGAAAAATTGTGTTATCGATCTAAGTTATCTATTTACTAGTATGTTTTAAGATTTCTTTGTTTATGTTATGCTTATTTGTATATGCGCGAATACATTTTTTATTTAGTGCATGAAGTTATATTGATGGTTGAATATGTGGATGAATATGCTTAAGTAATTGTGCATTATATAGATCTGGTTCTGGTTTTGTTACGATATATCTGTGACGAAGTGATCTTCGATTCTAATAATTATTATTTATTTGTGCATATCTTTCAAGATATATATAAGTTCTGCAATCAATTTTTTTAGGGCCACTACATTATTTTCTTACTTAGGGTGTGGAAACCTAGTTCTAGCACCCCCCCATACTGTTCGGGTGAGACTTTGATCTGCACAAGCAGGTCATTGTCGAAAGGGCTAATAGTTGGAGGGTTTGTTGGTTGCATGATAAACTCTGAACCTGGGTCAGGACCCGTCAACTCAACATCGATCGTGTTTCATATTCCAAAAATATTGTAGAAGGATTCAGTATCTTGTTCTAGTACATTACATGATCAAATTGAATCCATTGGTATAATTTCTATAGTTTCCAGGGTTGGGGATAGAGTTAGCTTTTAATACATCTTATCATTTTTAGAAACATGGGAAGACAAAGAGATTAATAGGATTCTTGAGGATATGTTGAGGATGTATTTCATGCTTCAACAAAGGAAGTGGGAGGAGCATCTTCCAATGGTGGATTTTTCTTATAATAATGGGTATCAGGGATCTTTGAAGATGATTCCATTTGGGGCTCCCTATAGGAGTAGTAGTAAAACTCCTATCAGTTGGAGTGATCCGGTGAGGAGGGTGACGATTGTACTAGATATTTTGAGATAGATGGAGCAAGATATGAATTTTATCAAAAATAATTTTAAGGTAGCACAAGACATGCATAAGAGCTATGCAAATCAACATAGGGTATTAAAGGCGTTTCAGGTAGGGGAGCATGTATATTTGTGTATCAAGCCCAAGAAGAGATACTTGAAGATTAGGTCACGTTCCAGGTTGGCACCTTGGTATTGCAGGCCTTTTAAGATCCTTCAAAGGATTGGAATATTGGAATATAGGATTTATTTTCCACCATCAGTGAAACTCCATGATGTTTTCCATGTTTCATTTCTTAAAAGGTATATATGTGATGCTAATCATGTGATTGATTGGTCTATATTATACATGGAACAAGAAGGGGAGTTCCAACCAAAGCGTCAGTTCATCCTACAACAGAAGAATCTCATGCTCCAGAACCGAGAAATAGAGCAAGCTAAAGTGTAGCAAAATAACTTTGGGCCTCATGAAGCTACATGGGAGATGGTTGATCAGATGCGGGCCTTATATCCTTCTTTATTCTCTGGTTGAGGAAAATGGGTTTTTGGTATGTGTGTGTGTGTGTGTAAATGTAAATATTGCATTGAGTTATGATTTTAAATATCCAATAAGAAGTATGTTAGTCATGTTGTCAATAGTTTGTCATTGTAAATACCGCATTGAGTTGTGTTTGTAAAGCTCCAATAAGTAGTATGTTAGTCATGTTGTCAACAATTTTTCATTGTAAATACTACATCGATTTGGGTTATAAAGTTCCATAAGCAGTATGTTTGTCAGGTTTAACATTTTTTGTTGTCATAAGTGTCATATAACACCAAGGATGGTGTTCCCCCAAAGGGGAGTGGTTTGTAACAACCCTGAGTTAAAGTTCCATGTAATAAATGGGAATTATAAAGGAAAAAATAAACCAAGGTCATGGGACACATATTCCAAGTTGAATGGAGGGGAAAACCATTATATTGGGATCCACTTATGGTTTATTATTGGCTATGGAAATTGGCATTGAAAAAGGAAAAAGGAAATTAATGGAAATTAATTCAAGAAATAAAGGAAAATAAGAGAAAACAAAGATGAAGAGACAAGAATATGCATGCAAGGGAAAATGAAGAAAAAGGAAAATAAAAAGAAAATAAAAATGAGAGATAACATTTACGCACACCATTTGGACATTCTATAATTCACTTAGAGAAGAAGAGAGAAAGAAATAGAGAGAGAACAAGCACTAGGAAAAAGTTAAGGAACAAGCAAGGGAGCACAAGAGGAAACTTGGACATCAGTAAGAAAGGGAATAAATCAAGCAAAGAAAGAGCAGCTAGTAGGAGGATTTTGCAGGTAACAGGTTGCATGTATGTTTATTTTGTTGGGATTTGAATGCATGGTTCATGCATTTGGTTTATTGGTCAGTTTTCTGTCATTTGCATGATATTTTCCTAGATTGATAGTGGAGTACATCCTTACCTTTTCCATTTCCTGGATAGATATGATGTAGTGGATTCCATTTGGTCGAGATTTAGATTGTCGGTAGAATTTGGATCCTATTGAGGTTGTCCTAGGAAAAATATGAAGGGTCAAGGGTAGAGATGGTTTCTTCGAGGAAGCTCTTGACAAGTGGTTGGAGACATGAAAATTCCTCTGGGTATGGTGAAGAAATTCTGAGGCATCCAAGCTTGTTTTGGTTTTGCTAATTTCTGGACCGGTTTAGGTAAAATATTTGTGGTTGAGAATGGATGTGGTATAACCTTTGGATTATTTGGTTTGTTTTTTTTTGTTTTATCCCATGTGATTCCACATTCATGCTTGGAATATGGCACATGGGTGACTGGCTGAAATAAATATTTGATTCAACCCAATATATGGTCTGGTGGTACGTGGAAGTCCCTAAATTGGTTGGAACTATGCATATGTTAATATGTGTTATTATTTATTGATGATCATTGAGTATAAGTATTGATTCACTATTGTTTATATGATTGGTTTTTCATGGCTAGATTATGATTAAATGTAGGTTACATGCATGGTATATTTATTATTATATGATGTGCTCTTGATATAGATCTAATTCATGGTTTGATGGCTCATGGTTGATTTGTATAAATGCATGTGCTAATATGTGATTTATTATAGCTAGTGTGAGAAGGAAACAAGCCTTCTTGATGAATATCTAATGAACTAATGAAAACATTGAATAAAATATGCATTTGTGACCTACAGGTACCATAGTCACAAAGTATTTGTCTAAGTGAATAATTTGGACCTCCAACTTCCCATGGTTGTAAATTTGGCATACAATCTCTCTTTTTCTATCATAATACTTTGTTTCGAAGATCTCCATGAGGATGCAAAATAAAGAACTTGAAACATATATTCCAGCACTTTTCCAATCTCGCTATTTTCCCTGAAAATGTCGTTTAGACCCTCAAAACAACCTCTAAAGTTTAGGAATCAAAAAATAGAAACTTATATTAAATTTAAGGAAAGGAAATAGTTTTGGATCAAGTTACGCTGATAACATTGTGATAATGTGTCACTGGGTGCTTGCATTCATTTATAGACATGTGGACCCCATTTTCCATAAGTGCATCTTGCAAATCAGGTCATGCACTGTAACTCTCATCTCATGTTTACCCCAGTGAACAAGTTAAAGTGGGTAAATGTGGGGTGGGGTGTTACACTAAGGAAATAAACTTAGAGCTATTACGCGCTATACAAAACATCAAATTTCTATTTGTGCATGAGTATGAGAGATGAGATAAATTTTAACATTAAACAAGTTTTGAACAATATTTATGTTTAACTTTCACATGAATTCTCCTGGACGAATGGTTGGGAAACTATATAAATTATGTTGTACATTTGTAACTGCTCATGACGTTTTAACCAAAATCATAAGACACAAACCTACTCTAATATTCTGCGGACATTAATTCACGATATAGAACCAAAATTTCATACATGCAGTAAGAAATCATATACATGCAACAAGTATTTTTATCTAGGGAAATAAATCTCCTAAAAACCCTAATGTCGCTTTCATTAATTAGAAGAATAGAGATGGATTACAATTTCTTTTCTCATCTGAGTTCACCTAGCAATTTCTCAACCTATCTCACTACTCACTGAAGGTCTTTGACCCATAATTAGTCAATTTATGCCTCGTCTTGAGCTCCTTGTTGGATTGTATTAATCACTGTTAAATGACTAATACGATACACATAAATTATCAATCCAAGGGCGTCTTTTATTTCAATGATAGTCGCACTGTGTGTGTCGATACATCAAACCAAAAGCAAATCAAATTAAAGAGAATTCGTTGCTAAATCAAATGCTGAAATAAATCACTCATGCAAAAATAAAAAAATTCTACAGGAATGTAATCAAGCCTCAATTAACTATAACTAGCACGCCACACAAAAATTACACCAGTTGGTATTTCTAATTACATATGTGTAAACACATAATAATACTGAAATTGAAGCAGGTCTACTCACAGCTAGAACAACAACAACATCACTTCCACCAATACGTAAATCAAAGAAGAAATATATACATCTACCTTAACCGTTGCAGTCCTTGCTAAAGAGGAGGGCCCTTCCTCCCTAGCAGGGCACAGGAATATATAGAAACTAAATGTAAATTAAACCAGACAACGCATGTACCAACAACACAATATTTTTGTATTATGATGATTGAAAGTTACAGAGCCAAGATGATGATCTCCTCCCTCTCTGATTTGTGTCCTTTAAATATACAAGATAAAAAATGGAAATTTCAAACCAACTAATTCCAAAATTTAAGAGATCTTTCCACCATGATTTAGTTGTAACAAGTTGAATCTTATTATTGCAACTGAAGAAATTTGGAAAACAACCACAAGAGAAAATATGTGAATATGTCCTTCGAAGAACCTTGTGTTTCTCCCAACGAAGAATGAAATTTGGAAAAATTCCCATTGAAAAAATAATTTGGTCCATTTTGCACAAAACCCATGTCTCACATTTTCAATATTCTTCTTTGTTTTCCCGAAATGTACAACACAATACTGTCACTTGTTATTCGAGCAAATTTCTAAGTTGGAATATTTAATTTTGAACTGAAGGTGAAATTTTCAATTTGAAAGAGATCTTGGAAGCTAAAATCGTGAGCTATAACAAATTCATTAATAAACCATAATTTACAAAATAATTCATAATAATATTCAATTTATTAAAAATAAAGGAGAACAAATATTACTTATCCATAAGAGCATAAATAATTATGAAATGGGATTAAATGATAAATTATGATAAATAATGTGATAAAAGAATGGTAGGAATGGATGAAATATATGTTAATAAATGGTAATAAGAATGAAAATTTAGTGGCCCAACATCTCCCCCAAACTGAACATGTTGCATGTCCTCATGTAACCTAATGCCTTTGTATAAACCAAATTGTAGTACAATAATCAAAATGTCACCCAAATGCATGATATTGATGGAAGAGAAGGCTTCTTCCCCAAATGCTTCCTTAAAACAATTTCATATTTACTTTCAACCATATGTATATGAATTTGCAACAAAGTATGATACAAGTAAAAGCAAACTTCATTACAAACCAGATTTTTGCTGAAATTTTGTAAGCAAATTTATAATATATCAATGCTTCTCCAATCCTGAAATCAAATCAATGCAATGAATAGATTCCAATATGTCAGCAAAATGATTGTAGGTAACAATGCATGATTTTTTATTTTTTTTCGAATTTACATATTGGTTTAGCTTGAAATTTTTTGGGTTTAATGATACCTCTTGGTTGTCCAAAAATCACAAGAATCCAGTTGATAGTTTTAAGGATATACACAAATCAATTTTTGGATTGTATACCTCAAATGAGGAAGAAATAAGAAATAATTCATCATGCATAGCAACCATTCCCCCAAACTAGATAATTAGCATGCCCTCATCCTACACTAGAAAACAAATTGAGGTGATTGCTACAATCATGGCTGAAATCTTTGTTTGGTATATAACAACATGGAAAAAAGGAGATTTTGAGAATGAATAAGGAGATCGATGGATGATAAATAATATTGATGGCATGTTCATGATAATGAAAGTAACACTCCCCCAAATTGAAATATTTTGTGTCTCTGAAAATGGGAAGTGGTAAAGAAGGGGAAATAATGGTTGAAAAATATGAGTGAATAATGCTCAATGGTTTTTCATGACATTCTCCTAAACTTTTAATAAATCAAAACCTTATGCTATTTTACCTCAAGTTTTACCTCCATAAAAATGTGGAATGACATGTATGGATTGATATTTCTTGAAGCTGATGTAATTTGAGCTAATGCTAAAAGTAATGTGTAAGGTGGAAGCCATGAAAGATGAAAAAAAAGAAATCAGAAAGTGTAGCACGGTTTCCTTCCACCAAACTGATTATTTTCCTTTAAAACATCTCATGATTATCCTTAATCAGTAATTCATCACCTCAATTACCTCATTACAATAAGAGTGACATAATCATATTGTGAATGGCATTGGATAATAATGGATAAGAAGGGAAAAGATGCATTCCCTATACCCATAATCTTTGGTTGTTATGAGCACAAAAATTATGAGAATTAGGTATCTCAATCTTTTCTTCTCAAGTTCTATCCAATTACCTGGGATTAAAAATCAGAATTTGACCTCTTTATTCCACCTCAAAACAGTAGTGATGTTTTTAAGCTATGAATAAATGGTGACTGATTGGGAAAAAAAACTATCTTTGGTTAAACATATGATACTTGTAGAATAAAGGAATGATGGATTGTGTTAGGTCTGCATTTCCAAGCAAGATTGGAAAAGTTCCGACCACAAAGTTAACATCATTTCAACCAACTTTGGGATTCTAGGATCTAGCCCTCCTAAATCCGGAGAGGGATCTCTCCAATATGTACAAAGATGGTTTGTCTTTGAAAGCTTAAGGTAATGATATTAGGCTAGTTATGAAGTCCAAAGGTTTTGTTTTATTTTTGGATGGTTGGGCATGCTTTGTTGTTTGAGGCGGAAAGATCTATATGCAAAGAGTTTCAAAGGTGATAAGTTGCAAGCAAATAGGACAGCTTAGGGTAACAGATAGATATAATGTTGGTTTTTAGTCCATTGGGCTATGGAGTCATATCTGGGCTTTAATTGAACAACAACATCAAGGGTGATCCAAGGGGCAAGTCATCTATATCACAAGATTATTGATATTAAAATGATGGAATGGAAACAATAAAGTGTTGGAAGGGCGGAAACTGATAATAATTTCACAAAGGATTTATAGTCAGTCCAAACAAGAAAAGCCTCTTAAGTAATTGTTTAAAACCAACCAAGAACAGGGCTGACCATAAACTTCTTGGACAAGTCTGTATTCAAGCAGCTTAATTGACAAACAATATAGTAATCCACATAATTACCTTCAGAAAGTATGAAAACATATAAGAGAAACAAAGTGTAACTTAAGATCAAATAAATTACTTTTAAACCTAGTCTGCTTTCAGTCAACACCAAGGGAAACTTTTAGAATTCGCCTTTGGAGAATAGAAACTAGGAATCAGGGCAAACCATAACTTCTCTTGTCTAACTTTAATAGCAAATAATGGAAATCACATTCAAGAACAATGCTTAAGAAAACAGAAGGACGAGGGAATGCCAACATTCGTAACTGTTTAAACAGTATTGAATCATTCTTAAATAGACAAATCTGAAGAAAACATTGAGATAAAGATTTCTCAGCCAGAGAAGGTTACTGGTACACAGTAGATCCTAACCCTGTTTAAACTGTTCTTTACAGCAGAACATGAACAATATGGCATACATAGAAGGAAAACAATTTAACAAAGAAAGAAGCACTTCACCAGTGATATAGACCAGGATCCCAAGAAACAGCTTTATATTGATGTCAAACCAGTTACATTCTTCAAGACCAATGTTTCAGTTCAGCAATCATCTTCACTATTCAGCCTAACTTATCTATCACAAGCAGAGCTCCAAGGGCCAGTGAACACTATTTACAAATAGAAGTTGCGGGCTCAAATGTGTTTCAAAGTTCTACAACCAACCAACCCCTCACTCATCTTCTACTGAAGTATTTATAGAAGAATGAGGAGGTGAGATCTGATAAAAGATCTCAAAATCAATTAATACAGACATTAATGTCTTCTTGGCCTTTGAGGGGCTCAACGAAGAAACTGTACAGGTGTTCCGCTGTATTAACTGATTTACACTTATGATTTTAGCTCGGTAGGAGCTTTGTTGACCTTTTGAGGATCTGTGTACAATTAGGGTTACTCTGCGAACATCTCTCAATAAATTCCATGGCAGAAGTAACTTCATTGGCTGTTTCGAGGCAAAATATCTGATCCTGCTCCATAAATTCGGCTCCTAATTGAGTGTTTTGAGGCAATAGGTGGCGCTGTGGTGGTTGAGGAATCAATTTGCCTCAGATATGGCGGTGGAGGCATCCTGTCTGATAAACACTTTTTAGGTTTTCCTTTCAAACTGTGTTTTAGGCTGGGGATTAGGCTTTTGATAACTGTCTTAGCCGTAATCCCCGTCGATTTTTCCACTAAATCTCTTCTATGATCCATTTCTGCTCTCTGCAAACTGATATTCATTCATTGCGATTTCTTCATATTTTCCAAGTTTTACAGGGGCGCATGGTAACAAAGGCTCATGAAACCTTGTTGACAACATAGTTCTACACCTTTCAGTCAATCTCCTTTGACAAATCGAAAGAATGAGAATCGTCACCCTCGTCCTTCGAGTCTTCTTCAAACATGGTGGAAAAAACCTTAAACCTACAAAATACAAATGAAATTATAAAATCCTACGTTTATATGGAAATCTGCATCGGAAGGTGTGCGGGGGAGTGGGGCGATCGGAGCCGTTGATTGCGTGGTGATAAACGGTCGGGGGCGAGTGGAAAATTCAGCGACGGAGATGTGTTGACTGTGCAATGGAATCAAGAAATTTAATGTGGACCGTCAATCTGCAAAGATCGACGGCGGAGATGGATTCTCGATTGCGCCGGGGGCCGGATAAATCGCATGCAACTTGGTTAAAGGGCGGGCGATTTTAATGAATGGCAGCCGTTGGATGCGGGGGCTCCGATCGGACGGCTAAGATTGATTCCACTCGGAGACCTGGTCCAGAAGATAACGCGCAGGGGAAGGGGTTAGGCAGCATTTTTTCGAATAGTACAGAGGACGCATGGCAGCCAGCGTATGGAATCGCTGGGCAACCGGGGAAAACCATCCTTCGCACGAGGGCGGTGTGAAAAAACCGAGCGGTTTTGAGAGGTGATGTATGGTTGGGAGGGGTCCACACGATAAGTCGCGTGCCACGCTGTCCGATCTGTGGAGCAGATCGATGGTCAAGATTATTCCATCGATTTATATGGGCAGAGATTTTGGAAATTGATTTAAACCCGATTTTCATGAATTACAAAGGTTGTTGGTGCTTTGGGTGGAGAAAAATGGATAAGCGCCTGAGGGTTATAGCATTTGGTTCAGGCGCTCAGGCACATGGAGGAAGAAGGGGTAGAGGGCTTAGCCTGAGGGGCTTAAGTCCAGCACATAGAAAAAATGTGTTTTATGTGGCTGTTAAAGGGAAATGAAGGTTCCGGTAAGGCTAATAAAGAGTCTTAGACCTTAGGAAATAAATTTTGATGAGGGAAAATAGAAGAAATGCAGAAATGAAGGATTTCCATGGGAAATGGAGAAAAAGGAACTGAGTTAGTTGTGAGGAGAAGAAAAAGGGAGAAGGGGTCCTTTGCAGCAGTATTTAACTTGGAAATCAGCAGGGTTTCTGAGGTTTTTGGACATAAACAGCAGTATGGGATATAGACAGAGGGAAAAGGCTGGAGGCCTTATAGAGACTTCAAGAGCCAACAACTTTTAGTGATAAAATTTGTTCCTTGGAGGCTCCCAAAAGTTCTCAAAGTTTTAGCCACCTTTTGGTATAACAAAATATTACAGGTGGCTAATGAAGGGCTCCACTTGGGATGGTGCCGGCTGCACCGCACTCCGTACTTGATTTCTTTGGGAGGCCGACTTGTGCCCGATCCATTGGATTGCTCTTCTTGTTGGATGATCTTGGTTTGCTTCAAAAATAATATCAACATATGAAAGAATACCGGAGTTCATCAATACAACTCACTACCTACCCAATCCTATTGATCTAACATTTTTTCTTCTTCAAGAGTGCATGTAATGGGGATTGGCAAAATATTTCTCACAACATTTTATTCTTTTGAAAGCATAAAAAACTAATCTATTTCTACTTACATATTTCTCCCCTCTAACTTAGATTAAACAGTTGAGCTCAGATATTTCTCTACCTAATCTACTGTCTGTTGGGATTAAGTTGTCCAACAGACTTTCATTCTCTAAATTCTACAACAGAAATTTAAAAACAGACAAGTCAAGATTAAGCTGTTTGACTCGCTGTGATCTATGGCATAAAAAAAAGCTGCACATAGATTATTATTTGCAGAGAATTTAAAATAACAATGGAAGGCTTAAGATCTGGAACTTGAAAGTACTGCCTTCTCTTTTCACAGCTCTATTTTTTCTCTTGTTTGAGTTGTCCTTGCTTTTCTTCTGGTTCAGTTTTTGAGTTGATTAGAACCATATTTACATTTCTTGACTCAATGTTTGGAACAGCTTTGATTCATGTCTTCTTTGAAACATTGGGTTCAGGTTTTAAGTTTGTTTGAACCTTCATTTTCTAACCTAGTCTATCTACTGATAAGCCAAGATTGAACAGTTTGGAAAATCGAATTCACTATCCTATCAGCAGAAAAATTTAAAGCTAATTAGTCAAGCTTAAATAGTTTGACTGACTAGAAGTGTGTTTTTGAGGAGTGGCATTTGAGCTTGCACACTTTCAGAATTTGTTTCTCTTTTTTGGCATGGGGCTTTGCCTTTCTTGTTTTCATTTCTGCCCTCTTTTCTTCTTTTCTTTATTTTTTGTATTTTTTTGATTTTTTATAACTTTGAATGCAATGGTGGATGGAATATTCATAATGGAAAAAGATAAAAAGGCTTAAAAACAACAAATGGATCAAGAGAGGTAATGTTTAAGCATCCTGCCATTGACAGGTCCCCCAAACAATTCTGCTCCATTCAACTCCTGCAAGAAAAATGCGTTGTTACCAGCAACTGAATGAATAAAGTAAGGGCCAAGCCATAGGTTATCAAATTTTCCATGTTTGTCCCTTTCTTCCCTCCTAGAGTCCCACTTTAAAACTTTGTCCCCAATCTTGAAATTGCTAGCCTTTGTTCTTCTATCAAATATTTTCTTGATACTGTCTTGTTTCTGTAATGATTTGTTATACACTTCTTCTCTGATTTGCTGAAGATAAATGGTCTGATTTACTCTTCTGGTCATGTCATTTTCTTCAGTATGCAGCTCTTGGATCAACTTCATAACTGGTACCCCAAGACTGTTAGGAAAAATTGCATCTGTACCATACACAAGCTGGAAAGGCGACATACCAATAGATTTCTTCAAAGTTAATCTGTCAGCCCAAAGTGCATGGATCAGCTTTGTGTGCCAAGACTTTTTATTGTCCTCCAATAGTTTCTTGATTATGTTCACTAGGCTCTTGTTTGAAGATTCAGCAAGTCCATTACCCTGTAGGTAATAGGCTGTGGAATGCCCTAATGATATATGATACTTATGACAGAAATCCACCATTTTCTTTGATCCAAATGCTGCTGCATTATCTGTGATGATCTTGGTAGGACAGCCGAATCTGGAGAGAATGTTAGTCTCCATGAATTTGATGATAACCGAATCATTGGCCTGTCTATAAGGAATGGCTTCTTTCCACTTAGTGAAATAGTCTGTGGCAGTAAGAATCCACCTATGCTGGGCAGAAGATGGTGGATGGATTTCTCCTATGAAGTCAAGTCCCCACTGTTGAAAATGAGCTTCAACAGTGATTGGATGCAGAGGAAGGGGTAGAAATTTTCTCTTGCCCTCAAATAGTTGGCACTTATGACAGGCAATGATCATCTTGTGTATATCAAGAAAAAGAGTAGGCCAATAGAAAACAACCCTCAAAATTTTGTTGGTTGTTGACTTCCAGTACAAATGACCCCCACACTCTCCTTCATGGAATTCTTTCTTAACCTTCTCTGCATCAAACTCAGGCAAACATTTAAAAAATATACCACTTTCATTTTTCCAATAAAGACATCTATCTATATTGCAATAGTTTACTGCTTTCAGCTTCAAGAACCTTGCCTTTGTTTTTGTCAAACCAGGAGGTGTATTTAATTTAAGAAAAACATAAACAATATCAAGATACTAAGAGAATTCATAAAATGATCTTCAACAATAGAGTTGAGAATTCTTCTTAATACCAGCATTAATCATGTTAATATCAAGAACTTCACAATTTGATTCAACTATTAATCTAGCTAGACCTTGGCCTTTGATGAGGTTAGTGGGTTTTATCTCTAAATCATATTCAAGGATAACAACAATCCACTTACCTCTCTTACCATCTGGGTCCTGTGTTATAATGTCTTTAACAACTGAATTTGGGACAAAGGCAATAATGTGTGAGTGAAGGATGTATATTCTGAAGTCTTTTAAAGCCTTTACCAAAGCAAAAGATTTCTTCTCCATAATGTTATACTTCAAAGGGGCATCCCTCAATGCCTTACTAAAGAATGCAATAGGCTGCTCTTGTCCTTATGGATTTTTCTGTAAAAGGACAGCAGCTATGGTATGTTCTGATGCAAATGAAAAAATATAAAAATCTTTTGAAAAATCAGGACTTATGAGAACTGGTGTTTTGGTCAATGCTTGTTTCACCAGCTCAAAAGATGTATTTGCTTCCAAGGTCCATTTTATCCCTTGCTCCTTCTTCAACATGTTTGTGATATTCCTAAGGAGCTCAGTTAAGTTGGGGATGAACCTTCTCAAAAAGTTGATCTTCCCAATGAAATACTGCAACTCTTTTATGTTTCGAGGATGATAGATTTGAAATATGGCCTCAATCCTCTTGGGATCAATCTTAATACCCTCCTCAGAAATAATGTGCCCAAGAAGTTTACCTTCTTGGAGACCAAATAGAGTCTTTTAGGGTTTAAATATATCCCAAACTTTCTGCACTTCTCGAAAAATTTCCTCAAATGTTCTAAGTGTTCTTCATCTGTTTTTGAAAACACAGTTACATCATCAAGATAGATAATGATGAAGACCAGTTTCTTCGAGAATGCTATGTCCATGGCTCTTTGAAAGGTTGCTTCCAGCATTCATTAGACCAAAAGGCATTTTCACATACATGAAAGTGCCCCAAGGTGTGGTAAAATGCCTTTAATTGATCACAGTGGTGATTCAAGATCCGATTATACCCTGAGTAGCCATCAAGAAAAGAAATTCTTCTAGACCCTACCACCCTTTGTAAAATATGATCCATTTTTGGTAAAGGATAGTTGTCTTTTAATGAAGCTTTGTTTAAATCTCTAAAATCTATACAAAGCCTGATTTCTCCAGTCTTCTTCCTAACAGACACCAGATTAGATACCCACTCAAAATATCTAATAGGGACAATAATACCAGCATCATACATTTTCATGATCTCCTTCTTAACCAAAGGCAGCTGTACCGGGTTTATTCTGCGCAGTTTCTGTTTGAATGGTTTTTGGTTCTCTTTGAGAGGGATTTTGTACTGTATTATTTCAGTGTCATAGGACTTAAGATCTTCGTAACTCCATGCAAAAGCAGCAGAAAACTCCTTAAACAGCTCTATATATTTGAGTTTAATGTGAGCTGGTAAGGTTTTAGACAGTTTAACCATCTTCGGTTTTTCCTCACTACCTATGTTGCATTCCTCCACTTCAGTCTCTACAGGTTCCAGTTTTGGTTTGTTAGCCACGTCGTCAAAATCGAACAACTCTTCCAAAGGTGCTAGACCTCTAGGCAAACTTTCTTCTTTAGTATGGAGAGTTTCTAATTCCTCTGTTTCGTTCATAAGTTCGCTAGGCAATAGGTTAATATTGGTAGGCTCAGGAGACGGTTCTTCTTTACCAAGAAAGTTTTCTTCGCTGCAATCTGTATCATAATCTGAGTTCGAGCTATGCAGTTCGAATTCATTTCTGAATTGCATGAAGTCTTCTATTTGTTTGTCATTGTCAAACACTTGCCAATCTTTTTTCTTATCAGGCACTGCTGGTCTAAATTTCATCGAAGTCGTGTTGTCTCCGGTTTCATATGGCGTTAGACATGTCCTGGCCGCAAAAGCTAAATTTTGAGCTGCAATGTTTCTTTTTCTTGGGACAAAAGACAGTTTGGACTCCTCGAATGTTTGTAAAAGGTCCATGACATCGTTCCGATAGGCTCTAAGTCTAGGATGATTTGCATTATACTCCCCGTTGACTTGCCTAATGATTAACTCAGAATCCCCATACACATTAATTCTTCTGGCTCCTAACTTCTTCAAGAGATGCAAGCCTAAGAGAAGGGATTCATATTCTGCTATGTTATTTGAACACTGAAAGTTTAATTTGCATGAAATGCATTCAGGGTGTTTGTTTTCAGTGTTAGTAATCCAGACACCTGCACCAACATTATTTCTAGTGCATGAACCATCAAAATACATATTCCAAAGAGGATTGTTCTTAGTTTGATCTGTTTGGTGAATGTCCTTTTCAAATTCTATGTTTTTGGATGCTTCTTGGTTATCAGCGGTCAATTGCGTTTGCTTTGATTCCTCAAGTGTTTCGTAGAGGAATTTCCTTTTGACTGTCCATGTTCAAAATGAATGGGTTCATGATTTGCAACTCAAGACTTCCATTTGGTTTGCTAACACTTTCAGATACAGCAAAATGATCAGACACCTCTGCGTTGTTTTTCTCTTCCCCTCTAACGGCCGTCAATTCCGTTAAAGTGACTGGTTCATTAAATGTTTCATCATTAAACAAGATAAAAGAATCAAGGTCTATTTTTATAGAATACAGGGGAGAGTTTTGAGGTCTGTCTTGACTTATGACTGTGTATTGCATATGGGACTCCCTGTAAAGTCTTCTAGTCTGATTGAAAACAGGGATAGTCACATAGGTCATGTCCATCTGCATGGTACCTTGTACCTTAGCCCCCCAAGATCTTGATAAGAGCATTCCATATTTTGGGGGAACATCAGCCACAATGATATCCATAACTAAACACTTGGCTGGAATCTTAGCTAGGTTAACACAGAGGTCTTTGATCAAGCCTAGACATTTTACTCTGCTTGAATCAAAGGAGTATAGGTCTTTGTAAGGTCCGGTAATTTCAAGACCCAGGCTCTCCATTACTGCCTGTGGCATTAAATTATGAGAAGCCCCAGAATCATGCATAGCATTGTGCAAAATCTTGTCATGGATGTTTAAACTTACATAAAAGGGAGGGACATGTCCCTCTTGATATTTACCTTCAATCTTGGGACCAAAAATAAGCTCTGGTTGGTCATCATTTAGGTTGAGAGTGTCCTCATTCTCTTGTATGTTTAAGGCCTTCAAAATTTTATTCCTATATACATGTTGGGCAGCTAATTCGGTAAGGGGAACAGAAATTTTAATCTTTGAGATTTCCTGTTCCAGGCTAAAAGGAATTTGATTCTTTAAGGTGCTGGTTTCAGCCCTATTAGCTGTCATTTTATCAGCAACATCAGTTTGCTGCTTTGCTTTATTTACATTTGATACAGTTGTTTTAATAGGAGTACTAGCCGAGGTGTTAGTACTGCTAATGTCTGCACTCTGTTTTTCAAGATTTTGGGTGCTTTTGTCTTTACCTTTATCAGAATTTACAGGCACTGTTTTATCCTTTTGCTTGACCGTTTTAGGTTTGGTTGTAGTGCTATTTTGTGAAGATTTGTCAGAAGTTTTGGTGCTGGGGGTTTGTTGACTGGTTTTACTCCTAAGGTCATATTCTTTTTGAGTTTCTATGATGACATTTTCCATAATTTGGTAATGATTTTCACCATCATCTCTTCTGTCATCATAAGGCGTGCATAGACCCAGTTTTCCATCATAATGAATCTCGAAGTCATCATTATCTACCCCCAACATGTTGATATCTTCTCCTTCTGTTACCTCATCTGTTTCCTCAACCTCACTCACATAGTTTTGATGAAAGGGAGGAGTGATCTGTTGATCATCTTCCCTGGGTCTGTTTGGAGGTTGGTTCCTTCTAACATTCTGATTTTGGTTTTGGTTTCTGTTTTGAGGAGCATTTTGATTTAGAATTGCTTGCACTCTCTCAAGGATGCTCATCTTCTTCATCATCTCTTCCATCATTCTTTCCATCTTGGAATTGGAAGTGGAAGGTGTGGGTTCCTCCCCGAAGGATACTCTCTTCTCTTTCTTCATCCTTGCTCTTTTCTCCATTAATTTTACTTCCACAGAGAGAGCACCTCTTTGCATATCTTCAAGGGTTGCAAAATCTCTCTCTCTTAACGAATAGGTCATATCAGCATCAAACCCTTCAGGAAATTTGTTTAAAGCTGAACCTTGTGGAGGTTTTAATTCTGGGGAAAGCGCATTATACACACTGTTAAATCTGGTACAATAAGCTTGTACACTTTCCCCTGGGTTCCTATGGAGATTTTTATAGTCAACGAGAACTTGTAGAGGGTTCTTCCTTACTTCCCACTTGTTTAAGAATGTCTGATGAAAGGCCTGGAGACCGTTAATGCTATGAGGGGCTAGAGCTTTGAACCATTTTCTAACTTCTCCCCCTAAGCTCTGAGCAAATAATCTCACTTTGACAGAATCATCATCAATTTCATTTCTTTCAAAATAGTCATTCATCTTATCCACATGTTGTGATGCAGTTATAGCATTGCTAGCATCATACAATGGGATTTTGGACTGATAGTCCTGTGGAAGGTTTGCTAATGGTACAGGAAGGACTAAGGGAGCATACCATGCTACCATGATGTGTGGTGGGGGTGGGTTTAAAAGGGGTGGATTGAACAGAGGAGGTGTGGGCTGGAGTGGAGCGGTTTGAACAGTGGATGAAGGATGAATAGAAGCGGAAGGAACAGGAGTAGATTGCTGAGCTGATCTTGGATGAGAGACACCTAAGTTAAGAAGAAAATGTAAATCAGGAGGCGTTGTTTCTCTGCTACCAAGATGTTCACTTGTTTCAGGAGATGATAGTGAAAACTCAGAATCTAGTTGTTCTAACTCACTAAATGACCTAGTCCTAAATGGATTAACTAAGTCAGCTTGTGAGTGTTGTAGAGCTGAAAGTTTTTCAGGAACTGATTTAGCTCTTGGGGGTGATCTGAAAATAGTTGATAATTTAATCTTAGGAGACTTCCAAAGGATATGTTCTGGGTCATCAACTATCTCAGGTGGGTTGGGGTCAGGATGGGCTCTAGTGTGGATCTTTCTAGAAGCCACTATGCTATGTTTTTAGACCCAAATAAACCAGAAAAGTTCAACCAGATATGACAATATTTGAGAGGTTAACTAATCTACTTTCACAATTTTAATCCTACAGTCCTCTAACTGGATTTGAATGATGTTATAATGATAAGGGTTCTTCCCAGTGGAGTCTTAAGGTCTGTTCAGGATTGTGGAGTCGCCAGGTGGAAAGTTTAAAATGTTTCCTAAGAGATGCACTATCCACCACAGTGCCTGCGAAACATCCCTTTTCAAGGATATCCCACAACACAACAAACTCTAACCAGAGATTCACTGGGAGGGCATTCACTAGATATGTCACCTCTAAGAGATGATGAGATCCGGAGGCTACCTGGCCCTCTCCAGACTCTGTCTAGGAGTATGGGGTAAAACACAATCAAAGGTAAATGATATGTAAGAGTAAGTGTTCTACTACCAATCTGAAATGTTTTTGGTATTTTCTGAGTTATTTTTTATTTGTGGTTCCTAAGAATAAGCTACCTTTGCTTCAAAACTTAGCTACGGTTGTGAGACAAAGACAGTCTACTCTTATGGCTAAGCTAGCTGATTTTCCAAGGTTAGATAAAGTCTTAAGAGAATCCTAGGATTGACCTAGATTGTCACTGATTCAAACAAGTTTCATCATAAGTACCAGTCTTGGTAGTGCTTGGAGATGCTGCTTTTTACTCACCAGATTTTATAAGATTAAGGGAAAGGTCCCCAGCGGAGTCGGCAGAAATGTTAGGTCTCTGTAATAAGCAAGATTGGCAAAAGTCCGATCACAGAGTTAACATCATTTCAACCAACTTTGGGATTCTAGGATCTAGCCCTCCTGAATCCGGAGAGGGATCTCTCCAATATGTACAAAGATGGATTTGTCTTTGAAAGCTTAAGGTAATGATACTAGGCTAGTTATGAAGTCCAAGGGTTTTGTTTTGTTTTTGGATGGTTGCGCATGATTTGCTGTTTGAGGCGGAAAGATCTATATGCAAAGAGTTTCAAAGGTGAGAAGTTGCAAGAAAATAGGACAGCTTAGGGTAACAGATAGATATAACGCTGGTTTTTAGTCCATTGGGCTATGGAGTCATATCTGGGCTTTAATTGAGCAACAACATCAAGTGTGATCCAAGGGGCAAGTCATCTATACTACAAGATTATTGAGATTAAAATGATGGAATGGAAACATTAAAGTGTTGGAGGGGTGGAAACTGATAATAATTTCTCAGAGGATTTATAGTCAGTCCAAACAAGAAAAGCCTCTTAAGTAACTGTTTAAAACCAACCAAGTGCAGGGCTAACCATTGACTTCTTGGGAAAGTTTGTATTAAAGCAGCTTAATTGACAAACAATCTAGTAATCCACATAATTACCTTCAGAAAGTATGAAAACATATAAGAAAAACAAAGTGTAACTTAAGATCAAATAAATTACTTTTAAACCTAGTCTGCTTTCAGTCAACACCAAGGGAAACTTTTAGAATTCGCCTTTGGAGAATAGAAACTAGGAATCAGGGCAAACCATAACTTCTCTTGTCTAACTTTAATAGCAAATAATGGAAATCACATTCAAGAACAATGCTTAAGAAAACAGAAGGACGAGGGAATGCCAACATTCGTAACTGTTTAAACAGTATTGAATCATTCTTAAATAGACAAATCTGAAGAAAACATTGAGATAAAGATTTCTCAGCCAGAGAAGGTTACTGGTACACAGTAGATCCTAACCCTGTTTAAACTGTTCTTTACAGCAGAACATGAACAATATGGCATACATAGAAGGAAAACAATTTAACAAAGAAAGAAGCACTTCACCAGTGATATAGACCAGGATCCCAAGAAACAGCTTTATATTGATGTCAAACCAGTTACATTCTTCAAGACCAATGTTTCAGTTCAGCAATCATCTTCACTATTCAGCCTAACTTATCTATCACAAGCAGAGCTCCAAGGGCCAGTGAACACTATTTACAAATAGAAGTTGCGGGCTCAAATGTGTTTCAAAGTTCTACAACCAACCAACCCCTCACTCATCTTCTACTGAAGTATTTATAGAAGAATGAGGAGGTGAGATCTGATAAAAGATCTCAAAATCAATTAATACAGGCATTAATGTCTTCTTGGCCTTTGAGGGGCTCAACGAGGAAACTGTACAGGTGTTCCGTTGTATTAACTGATTTACACTTATGATTTTAGCTCGGTGGGAGCTTTTTTGACCTTTTGAGGATCTGTGTACAATTAGGGTTACTCTGCGGACATCTGTCAATAAATTCCATGGCAGAAGTAACTTCTTTGGCTGTTTCGAGGAAAAATATTTGATCCTGCTCCATAAATTCGGCTCCTGATTGAGTGTTTTGAGGCAATAGGTGGCGCTGTTGTGGTTGAGGAATCAATTTTCCTCAGATATGGCGGTGGAGGCATCCTGTCTGATAAACACTTTTTAGGTTTTCCTTTCAAACTATGTTTTAGGCTGGGGATTAGGCTTTTGATAACTGTCTTAGCCGTAATCCCCACCGATTTGTCCACTAAATCTCTTCTCTGATCCATTTATGCTCTCTGCAATCTCATACTCGTTCATTGCAATTTCTTCATATTTTCCAAGTTTTACAGGGGTGCATGGTAACAAAGGCTCGTGAAACCTTGTTGACAACATAGTTCTACACCCTGCAGTCAATCTCCTTTGACAAATTGAAAGAACGAGAATCGTCACCCTCGTCCTTCGAGTCTTCTTTAAACATGGTGGAAAGAACCTTAAACCTGAAAAATACAAACGAAATTATAAAGTCCTGCGTTTATATGGAAATCTGCATTGGAAGGTGTGCGGGGGAGTGGGGCGATCGGAGCCGTTGATCACGCGGTGATCAACGGTCGGGGGCAAGTGGAAAAGTCAGCGGCGGAGATGTGTTGACTGTGTAATGGAATCAGGAAATTGAATGTGGACCGTCGATCTGCAAAGATTGACGGCGGAGATGGATTCTCGGTTGCGCCGGGGGTCGGATAAATCGCATGAAACTTGGTTAAAGGGCGGGCAATTTTAATGAACGACAACCGTTGGATGCGGGGGCTCCGATCGGACGGCTAAGATAGATTCCGCTGGGAGACCTGGTCCGGAAGATAACGCGCGGGGGAAAGGGTTAAGCAGCGGTTTTTCGAATAGTACAGAGGACACGTGGCAGCTAGCGTATGGAATCGCTGGGCAACCGGGGAAAACCATTCTTCGCACGAGGGCGGTGCGGAAAAACCAAGCAGTTTTGAGAGGTGACATATGGTTGGGGGGGGGTCCACACGATAAGTCGCGTGCCGCACCGTCCGATCTATGGAGTAGATCGACGGTCAAGATTATTCCATCGATTTATATGGGCAGAGACTTTGGAAATTGATTTAAACCCGATTTTCGTGAATTACAAAGGTTGTTGGTGCTTCGGGCGGAGAAAAATGGATAAGCGCCCGAGGGTTATAGAATTTGGTTCAGGCGCTCAGGCGCATGGAGAAAGAAGGGGTAGAGGGCTTAGCCTGAGGGGCTTAAGTCCAGCGCATAGAAAAAATGTGTTTTTTGTGGCTGTTTAAAGGGAAATGAAGGTTCCGGTAAGGCTAAGAAAGAGTCTTAGACCTTAGGAAATAAATTTTGATGAGGGAAAATAGAAGAAATGCATAAATGAAGGATTTCCATGGGAAATGGAGAAAAAGGAACTGAGTTAGTTGTGAGGAGAAGAAAAAGGGAGAAGGGGTCCTTTGCAGTAGTATTTAACTTGGAAATCAGCAGGGTTTCTGAGGTTTTTGGACATAAACAGCAGTATGGGATATGGACAGAGGGAAAAGGCTGGAGGCCTTATAGAGACTTCAAGAGCCAACAACTTTTAGTGATAAAATTTGTTCCTTGGAGGCTCCCAAAGCTTTTAGCCACCTTTTGGTATAACAAAATATTATAGGCTAATACATTATATGACACAAAATTTCAAATATAAATTATCCTAAAAGTTTCATATTTATAACTCAATAAATAGATATAAACCATAACCACCATCATCTAAGAACTGATTAAATATTACCCCATGAACCCTGAGTTCTGGAAAACCTTGTATATGCAACAGTCAACTTTATCGGAAATTGGATTTGAGAAAACAAGGTAAGCAAGTACATTATAGCATTAAATTAAATTATATACCATAGGCATAGCCACTACTGCCAGGAAGCGTCCATAGCCTCGACAGGGATGCCTTTTTAACCCATTGAGATGCCAGTGTCCCATCTATTAGAAATAAGTACATAATTACAAAAAGCCTTTCGATTTACTTAGATGTCAACTAAAGATCATTGTTTGGCATGGTAATCAGTTAATAACAATGCCATTCATGGGAGCTAACAAAAGTGAAAAATTCAGCTTGTGATGGAACCTCTTGTCCTTCAGTTTTATGACTGAAGGCCATTACTTTGGCTTGGGGACCAACAGTGGTAATGTCACTTTATTAGGACCTATGATCATGGTAGGTTGGCTTGTGATAAGACCTCCTATCCTCTAGTTTACTATTTATGTCTATAATTCAACTATGGTTATTGTTAATCAATAAAATATTACTTAATAGATGGGGTGGTAGGTTAGCTCCTTAAGAGCTAGGGATGGCGTAAAAAGTTGTGTAGTAACTATTTTCAACTTTGATAGTTTTTCTTCTCAAAAACTAATAACCTTAAAATGACTACTGATAAATATATTTTTCATTGCTAAGATTTGGGTTGAGTAACAGTTCATTAGATAATGGCGGAAATATTTAAATACAATTTTGTGGTCATCATCATAAATTTTACAAGATTAGGGACTTGACCAATTAGGAAAGTTGAAAGATGGCATGATGAAATCATCCTTGTATAATTTTTCCTTAAAAATAAGATTATGTTTATAGATAAACAAAGATAAACTGGCTACCCAATCATTATGTCAAAGAGGGCCTAGACCATTAAAATTATTTTCCATTCACCAAAGATAAAAACAAATCAGAAAGACCTTCATATGTTGAATTCAACGTGAAAATTGGCCAACAAAAATAGTTGTGACTGTGGTAATGACAACCATGACTTAGGTAATAACAGGGAAAGGGGAAAAAGAACGATGTTAGGAAGGTGACATGAAGGAGGATTAGCCACTTTAAAAAATAATGAGGAATTAAGAGTGGATCATTCCTGATGAGACTTTCCATAATAATCATCCTTATTACTAAATACGAGACCTCCCCCAACTAAATTATGTCTATCATTAGTCATAGTTGGTCATGTCATAAGTAAAATACCAATTAAATCCACGGAGTCAGTCGAGGACCCACCTAACAACTTACCTTGGTAGAGTAACAACACTAAAGGGGTAATAACACCAAGTACTTAGAAAAATATCACCATGGAGTAACATCACCGGAGGAGTATCAACATTAGAGGAGTAACAGCACCAGACACTTAGAAAAATTCCTCAAGTAACAACATCGGAGGAGTAACAACACCGAATGCTTAGAAAATTTTTCGGAGTAACAGCACCATAGGAGTAACAGCACCGAAGGAGTAACAACAGTGATGGAGTAACAATAGTGACAGAGTAACAACACTGACAGTGTAACAACAGTGACGAAGTCACATCAGTGGCAGAGTCACAACACCGACGAAGTAACATCACTAACAAATTAATAGCAGTAACGGAGTAACAACACTGATGGTGTAACAATAGTGATGGAGTGACAACATTAATGTAATAACAACACTGATGATGTAACAACAGTGACGGAGTAACAATAGAAACATAGTAACAACACTGACGGTGTAACAGAAGTGATGGAGTAACAACAGTGACGGAGTAACAGTGTAACAACAGTGACGGAGTAACAATAGAAACATAGTAACAAAACTGACGGTGTAACAGAAGTGATGGAGTCACAGCAGTAATGGAGTAACAGTAGTGATGAAGTAATAGCAGTGAGGGAGTAACAACAGTGAAAGAGTCATAGCACCGATAGAGTGACAACATCCAACACTTAGAAAAAATTTCCAGAGTGACAACATCGTGAAACTTAAGAACTCACTTCTTTTATTTTGAGAACAAAAAAAAAGTGACCTTGAAGTAAACAATACTCGAAGCATAAAAACATAAGATAAATCAGAAAATAAATGACTCTTTATTGAAAACCAATAAATAAATAAATAATTTAAGTTGCAATAGTTATGATTTTTGTTGCAGCAATGTTGTTTGTGAATGGTGAAAGAATGGAAAAATGTTTTTTGGAAATGACTTGGATCTTCAAATAGAAATAAATTCCACATTTATCATGTTATAAATCTGTTAATTAATGAAAATTATTCATGTTGTTTTCTCTGTGTAGGAAACGTCTTTGAAAATGTTCTTATTTCATTATCATTGTCTTCAAAAATCACTTGTTCATAAATTGACCTCAATTATTCTCCTAGGACCTACAAAAAACAAGCATATGCCTGCAATAAAAAATAAAATCATGGAAGAAGAGAGATCTGTGGGCTCTCCTCATTCAATACATATGAAAAAAAAATAGCAATTAGTTACTCTATAAAACAAATCTATGGAAAAAATAGCAAAGTAAAATTGATTTATTACCTGTGGTAGAGTGGTGGCCAACCATACTAACCAACAATGTTTCAATCATAACTTCTTTGTTCTACATCCGATTTGAGTGATTCCAAATCCAAATGAAAGTGAATTCAAATAGATATCTCCAATAGAATCAGGTTTTAAAAATTCCATGTAATGGTATGTTAAATTTTCTTAGAAAAACTTGCATAACAAAGTCATTTTTTTTTAGAGTCCAGGCTTTTGTGATCCATAACATTTCAATTATAAATCTTCCGGGAAATCACATACATAATTTTTAGAACCGACGCGTTTCGAACTCCAACTGAAGTTCATCATCAGGATAATGAATAAATGTGTATGTCAGATCAGCCAATATTCATTATCCTGATGATGAACTTCAGTTGGAGTTCGAAACGCGTCGGTTCTAAAAAATTACGTATGTGATTTCCTGGAAGATTTATAATTGAAAAGTCATTTTTTATTTTCCAACTCAAACCAACAGTTTATATTTTAAGCATAGTGTTTTCATTTGATGACGGATTGAATTGATTCAAATTGGATATTTAATTATATTCATGTATCTATCCCCAATAGTAATATGTTTTTAAGGAAAGAATAATTTATTTGTCAAATACGCTAGTGAACAGCAAGGAAAACAGAGTTCCAAGAGTGCTGATTTATGATAAAAAATCAGTATTGTGGTCATAAATTTCTCATAAAATATCAAAATAAAGTGATTCAAGTTGTGTTGTAAACTAGATTCATAGGTAAATATACCATAGAAATAGGTTTTCAAAATCTAGTCATTTAGGCCTCCAAAAACGGACTGTCCCAACTATGTTCCTGAGCTACCTACTAGATATCCCGTCATTTTTTTGGTCATAACTTTTTCATTTCAAATCCAAATAGAGTGATTCAAATTGAGTTAGAAAGTATACATAAAGAGCTACGTAGGATAGAATCAGGTATTGAAAATATGCCCATTTTGTCCCTCAAAACATGACTATCCTGACTATTTTTCCATAATTTTCATCAAGCCCGCAAGCCATAAGATATGATAATCAAGGAATTTTTCCAAGAAGGTGATCAAAATAAATATGAGTGTTTGTAGAAATTTCATTTTCCAATATACTACATCTACATACCTAAATAAACTCGAATATTGACCACCAATGTCAAATTTCACAGCGCGTTGCAACAAAAACAACTATTTTTACATATAAAAAAGCTTATTTATTTATGTCTTCATTTATTCTATTTTCTACAGTAAACTATTCTACCTTGAAAAATAAAATATACTTACATATAAGAGTACCTCTAATGAAGCTGTTGGAACAGGGGTTCCTAGCCCTATTTTGGTCCAAGTTTTGTAACATTTTAGTACTATTTGGTCTAGAATATTTGGTCTAGCGAGGGGGTTTTGGGCATCGCTTGGGGTGGGTCAAAACCCCAATGGATTGTAATGGGTCAAAAGGGTAGGCCTAGGCCCGCAAACCATGGTTTTCAGACCATAGGATAACACAGGCTAATGTTCTATAAATAGACGAGTAGATCAAGTCTAGAGGTAGGCTAAGATTGATAGATGTTAGTTTCGAACTATTGAGATCTGTTTTGGGTTGTAATTGGGTAAGGACTCCGACTGGCTGTGTGCACGGAGATCCTCAGTCCTACTATGTGTGGACCCCGCTGGCTGTGTGCGCGGGTTGGGAATTGGGTCTGTAAGTAGTTTTTGAAGCTAATGAATGATAAATCTATTCGACCGCATCTCTATGTTATAAACTGGTTGTGTTCCTGTCATTACGGTGATTTAATTGGTTAATCTGTATTGATGTGCATGTGGATGTGAATATATTACTAAGATATGATTAGTAGTAGTTTCTTATTTATGTTATCTGTGGGTTTATGAACTTATCTTTCTACACGTACACTATTAACGGTTCTACGATAATATTCCCTATGCGCAAGTCTGATAGATCTTAAACAAGGTTTCTTCCATTAAAATCACCTTTCTCTCAGGGTGCGAAAACCTCGTTCTACCATCCTCCCATACTACTTCGGGTGAGACCTTGGCCTGCGCAAGCAGGTCATTGCCGAAAGGGCCATTAGTATAGGGGTTTTTTTGAAAACCTTAAATTCGAACCTAGGTTAGGACCCCTCAAGCCAAAAAATGGTTCTGTTGCCAGGACCTGGAGAATTTTGAGTGAAATAGGGTAATGCCACGAGGTCACTAGAAGCCTAAGAATTTTAAACTTGAACATTGGTTCGAGAAACAGATCTAGGAATTTTATTTAAAAGAGAATTAGAGTACAAGGCTGACTACCAAAGAGTGGAAAAACAGGTATATATTTACCGAAATATATGAGATCTTATTTATAACCTTCACACACAAACTACAGGAGTGGTTAGCAAGGTTAGCGGAATTCCAAACCTGCGAAAGACAATCAGGTTACGCAGTGGACTCCTGAATTAATCTAACAGCTGGAAAGATCTGATAACAAAATCACCCAGACTATGGACCACTGGGTGGTCAGTGTCTTGGGAGGATTTATAACAGAATTTGTGGTTGATCAGTTCGTATCTTATTCTGAATCTGAGCAGAGGTTCTTCAAAGGGTTCTGAGGTAAGTTTTTGCAAACATTGCCACTACTAATTAAGATACTATTGTGTGAAAAATGTGTTTTGTTCAGTCACACCACGTGAATGACCTATGATCAGAACGAAAGTACAAAATGAAGTGATAAATATTATAGGGTTAACCAGGAAGGGGACAGATCAGTATATATTACCCTAAGAGAGCTTCCTACAAGAACTAGTTTGTCGGTTACCCCACTATAAAACCCGTGCAAGGGCAAGAACTCTCCTACCCCACCACCACCACCAGAAGACGACATGGCTACACACATGAAGCTACCTACCTTTAAGGGTGTGGGGGACGAGGACATGGACCAATTTTGGTTCATAGCGGAATCAGTATGGACTGTGCAGAATGTTGCTAGCGATGTTGTAAAAAGGGCACAATGATCCCTAGCCTTTGAGGAAAGAGCCTTGGATTGGTTCATGGGGTACGTCAACTAGCACATGGATCTGTCAATACAGGAAATTAAGGACGCCTTAAAACAATAGTTTTGGAAGCCAAAATCCTACTCTCAACTGGTGATTGACTTGAAATATTTCCGACAAGGACCTACAGAATTAGTATGGGAGGCCAATCAGCGACTGAATAAAGTTATCAGGGATGGGGATTTTAATTATGAATATAGACATCACAAATAATGGTTCATTTCCATGCTATTACCACACCCACAAGCCTATGGGCTAGAAGATGATTGATACACAATAAAAGGCCCTGGAAATTTCCATGAAGCTAGAAGTTGTGCCAAGGTACGATGCCCAGTTCAGGGTGCAGCAGATCTAGTGCCAATTGGAGATGATGCACTTGGAAATCTAGAATCTATGAAAATAACAGGGAAAAGAAGCCAGTACAGACATTTGGTGCATATAGTGCAGGGTATCAGGTCACACCAAGGACCAGTGCCCCCTGTTATTAGACTACGTGTAGGCTGGGGGACCTAACCCGTTACACCCCAAAGAGGTTACAGGACCAAGCAACCCCACATTATGGTCCGCGGACTGTCGAGTCGTTGGATTGCATGATACAAACCACTCCCTCCGACTTAGTGCCTATGTCCTAGAACTAAAGCAGCAGTGGTGAAGATTCTTCTCGTTTGTAGGAAATGATGAGCACAATTGCTGGACATATCATTTGATGGTAGATAGAGGAAACATGTATATGGTATAGGCTGACCCTTCTACACCACCATCTCCCTCTGGACGAGGAGGCTCCTTGGCACGAGTCCAAGGGGAAAGAGGTGGAAGCACAGGACAGGGAAGAGGAAAACTTATATGTTATAACTGTGGAGAGGTGGGACACTTCACAAGAGACTGTCTGAACTGTGCACGAAAATCTTGCAAATATTGCAGGCAGTTGGATCATGTGATCGAAGATTGTCCTGTCCTGATAGAAAAGATGCAGGAAAAAGAGAAAACACTGACGCAGAATGTGTAAAGGGTTAAGGTAGAACCGCACGATGAGGGGCCCAGTATTAACATAATTAATCGTAGTGGCATGGCCACAAGAGGATCTGAGGAAAAAGCCACAGCCAAACCACTTATCTGAAAATCTGCTGACAAAAGGGAAAGCCTAGACTTACAAAAATAAAAATAAACCTTCCTTGAAGCTGGAGAATAATTTACCAAAAAAGAAGTGTCCACCTCGAAGACCCCAGCAGGCCTGAAAATAGATGAAGAAGTAAAGTCATTCCTACAGGCATGTATGAAGTTAGTACGCAACCAGAAGGTAGTCGATAACCTCCAAGCATTGATTGACAATGGTGCATAAAATATTGCCCCACCCACAGAAGTAAGAAATGTCAACAAAATTTATAAGCATAAAAAGAGAGGCTAGTCGAGAAATGCGGCTAACTTCGCAGATCAGACATTATGAAATGGATCAATTCATCCTTGATCTAGGATCTGATGCGAATGTCTTGCTTAAACAGAGTTGGTAGAGGATGGGAGAGCCCAAGCTGGAATGGTCTACTATACAGCTCTGCATGGTGAACCAGCAGAATATCATACCACTAGGAAGGCTATCAAAGGTTATGGTAGACATCGCGAGAGTTAAAGTATACGCATAATTTGAGGTGATTCAAATTGTAGATGATGCGAACACTTACCCTGCACTCTTGGAGGTATATTGGGCTATCGACATGGGAGGTATTATCAACTTAAAAAGGTGAACCATGTTTTTTGAAAATGAGGGTACGCGAGTAATATTCCCTCTAGATCCAGAAAAGGGCGATCGTTATACAGAATCAGTGTACGAAGGGGATGATGTTGACCAATTATACAACCTAATTTCCCGAAATGAGGATTGGATAAACCCTACCGTGGATGTCATTCTTTGCTGGGAGAAGGATAGCGAATTTCTCTCTAACTCAGATGGGGAGATAGAAAATTGGCAAAACCAGTTGCGTGATGTATCTGCACTACGATGCCTCAAGATCATAAATATCTTCCGCTGTATCTCCTCAAAGGTAAGAGAGATGCCCTATTTTGATGATTCTGGTAGTGTTAAGGAATTTCTTAAAGCATTCAAAGCAGAAGTCCCGAGGGAATGAAGGATGTGGGTGCTTAACTTGGCTATGCGTGTGACCCCTACATGGTGGTGGGAAACTCATAAAGGGACTTTCCAGGATTGGGAGAATGTCAGAGAATGTTGATCCTAAGATTAAAACCTCCAGTCAACCTACCTATGGAGATTTTCCTAAGCCTTGGGGACCTGCACCAGCACTTGTCAGTATGGATGGAAGCATGGTGTGAAAGGCCTTGGGATGAATGGGTCCACATTTTTATCCACGCCTTGGGACCTATCCCCACCACGTGGTATTTGGATGTAGAGCTACACCAGCGCACTTACCACTGGGATACCATGAGGCAAGATTTTTTGGGGACGTTCAGCTTGATAGGCGAGACCGAGAAATTAGACGAAGCCCTGCAGGACATAGATGCTCTAGATTTTGATGACTCATGCCCTCGCATAGAACGTGGGGCACCAGCTTGGGATACGCAGATGTAGGATATTGCCAACTATCGGAATATATCAGTGGAAGAGTGTGACGAGGACCCGCGAAATGTCACTATCTCGAAGTCTGAGGGTGAACGCGCAGTTGTTGGACCCCATTACAAGCAGTAGATGTCACCAAGCCTCTAAATTAAAGGAATTCAACATTGGAATGGACACACAACTGAAGATGGCTAGAATTGGGGACTACTAGGATTATAATACCATTGGAAAAATTGTGGAACTGCTCACTGAATATTAGGATCTATTTCCCAGAAAAATTGCAGAGCTCAAAGGTATTGTCAGGGACCTGGGTGTCATGAAGATCACCTTAAAACCTGATGCGCATCCTGTCAAGCAGTGAACTTAACGATTGAACCCAAAATATAAGCAGAAATTCAGAGATGAGATTGATAAAATGATTGTCGTGGGCATCATCGAACCAATAGAACAATCTGGTTCGGTAAGCCCTATGGTGGTCCAAGAAAAGAAGACGAAAGAGGATATAAGAATCTGCGTAGACCTGCGCAAGTTGAATGATGCTTGCATGCATGATCCCTTCCCTACACCATTCTCTGATGAAACTATTGATAGTGTGGGAGGTCAGGAAGCCTACTCATTCACCGACGGGTTTTCAGGCTACCATAATATCATAATCGCACCCGAAGATCACAGCAAAACTACTTTCGCAACCGAATGGGGATCTTTCCAATACATCATCATGCCCTTTGGGCTCAAGAATTCCCCTGCCATCTTCTCATGAGTATTGGTGAAAATATTCAAGGAATTCATTCACAAGTTCCTAGAGGCATACTTTGAAAAATATTGGACAGTGGTTGGGTTGGTAAAGAAGCACGTATCGAATCTACGCATGACATTGGATGCCTGCAGAAAGCACCGAATCTCCCTAAACATTAAGAAGTTCATATTCTATGTACCCTTCGGGATCTTGTTAGGACATGTGGTCTATCGGCAAGGATTGATGGTTGACCCAGCCAAGATGGTAGTGATCATCAATTTAGTATTCCCCACAACTGAGAAGCAGTTGTGCTCCATCCTCGGGTACATTGACTACTATAGGAAGTTTATCCAAGGATACACACTGATCATGGAACTAAAGGAAAAAATGCTAAAGAAGGACATATATTTTTTCTTAGACGATCATTTTCAGAAGAGTTTTGAGTTGCTCAAGGAAAATATGGTCTCTGCAACTATCCTCATCTTTCCTGACTGTGCGAAGGATTTTCATGTCCTTGTGGATGCCTCAGGGATTTCCCTGGGCACAATCCTCACGCAGCCTAGGGAGGGGGACATTGACCGCCTGGTTATGTTTGCTAGTAGGAAACTGTCTAGCGCAGAATGTAATTACTCTACTACTGAATGTGAGGGACTAGCCATCGTGTATGCTTTACAGAAATACCAGCGCTATCTACTAGGAGGGCACTTCAAGATGTTCACGGATCATTTAGCACTAAAGTAACTAGTCAATAAGCATGTGTTGGGGGGAATATTTTCTGATGGTTATTACTATTTTAGGAGTATGATTTAGAGATAATTGTAAAGCCTCAAAAACTAAATACTAGACCAAACCACTTGTCCCGAATCGAGAGTGGCGAAGATCCAACTAGCCTAGAAGAAGGCTTACCTGATGCACAACTATTTTCTATTAAGGTGGTTGAGGAGCACTTTGCAGATATTATTCACTTCTTAAATACAGGGAGGCCACCTACAGAATAGTCGGTATAACAGAAAAGAGAATTGGTCACCCGTGCCACAGACTTCACCATCATTGTGGACCAGTTGTAAAAGCTGGGAGCTGATGAGGTGCTGCGAAGGTATATACTGGAGCATGAAAGACCAGCCATTTTAGCAGAAGCCCATGGAGGAGTGGCAAGTTGTTACTATGCCAAAAAAGCAACTACGTAGAAGATACTAAGGGTTGGGTTGTGGTGGCCCACACTGCATAGCGACTCCCATGCATATTGTAAAGCCTGTGATGCATGCCAACCGACAAGCAGACCTTCATGCTAGGACGAGATGCCCTTGCAACCACAAATGGCCCTACAGGAATTTGATAAGTGGGCCATTGACTTCATAGGCCCCATTAACCCGCCAGTAAGAATATAGGTGCTCGATACATCATTATGGCCACAAATTACGTTACCAAGTGAGCCGAAGCTCCAGCTGTCAAGAACTGCACTACGGACATAGCAGCGCACTTCCATTTTTATAATATATTAACTAGGTTTGGGTGCCCAAGGGTCCTCATGAGCGACAGAGGCACACATTTCATTAATGAAACAATTAAGGCTTTGACTAAGGAATTCGAGATCCACCATGCCAAAAGTACCCCATACCATCCGCAGGCAAATGGAACCATAGAGGCTTTCAACCAAATCTTGGAACAAGCGCTCACCAAGGTCTGTAACATGCAAAAAATTTATTGGGACGTGTGCATCCCCTCTGTCCTCTGGGCCTACAGAACCACATGTAAGACGCTCACGGGAAAAACACCCTTCCGCCTGGTCTATGGAAAGGAAGTTGTTATGCCTATGTGTTAAAATTGGACAACTAGGTCCAAACTCCATGTTGTGATGCTCAGATGAAGATACCGATATTTTTATTGGATTCCTCTTTCAGAGAGGTGTAAGATCCATATAAAATTTATCTTAATCCGATGAGCAGAACATTTATTTTTAATTTATTATTTATAATAAATTATATGTGTAGGTCGGCCTTAAGGTTTTACACCCCTAGCAGATGTGTCACACACCTCAATGATGTATATAAATACAATCAACTTTGGAGAGCATTTCACACTCACTCATCACATCATCTTCTTCTCTTCTGATCTAGTACGAGCTACTTGGAGGACAATTTTGATCCACACGTGGGAAGAAGGACGAATTACTACAGCCAAGGAGAAGGACGAAATTGCTGCAGCTAGGGTTTCCACGAAGGTTTGACCAACGTTGACTTTGGTCAATGCATGGTCCAAAGAGGCTGAAATTTATTGGAGACTTTGATTTTGGGAGGCCGTACACATTGGCACAAGAACCGAGGTCAAAAGGTTGACCGAAGTTGGAGCTGCGTTGACTTTGATGTTGTTGCCCTGCGTTGACTTTTCTGGACAACATTGACTTTTCTGGAGTTGACTTGAGTTGACTGGGTGACTGATTTGAGGATTGTTGTGACACATTCTAGGTTGGTTGATCAAGGAGACTTTGCTGGTTGAAGCATCCTGTTGACCGCCGTAACGCACCTTCACATTCTCCTGTTTCTGGTTTGTCTTCTATAGATCCACTGGTATGTTCTATCAGCATTTTACTTAACTATTTGGGTGATTGTTGTAATAAAAGTAAAGTTGCATCAAGCATAGAACATCTACAAAAATTTACATGGTATCAGAGGTGAGGTGAAGACAAGCCCTAACTTATAGCAATCACCATCTAAGAAAATGGGTTCCACAAGTTATGGCTTCAAGGAGGATGACAAGCTGACTGGAAGGGATGACTTCCATGCTTGGAAGATGATATTAGATCTCAAATTGGAAGACCATGATCTCATGGACCATGTACTAGGTAAGATACAAGAACCTCCATCCAATGCTACTGCTGTTGCTAAAACCAAGTATAAGAAGGGGGAGGTCAAAGCAAAGCTGATGATCAGGGAATCCATTCATAAAAGCCTGGTGGCCTACATCTCTGAGTTGGGTACATCCAAAGAGATGTATGATAAATTGATCCTAATGTTCAAGGTAAACAATGTAAACCAAGTGCTATTCTTCAAGAATCAATTGAAGAATCTAAAGAAAGGCAGGGATGAGTCTGTCCAAACATACTTTCTGAAATTGATCGAGATTAGGAACAATCTGCTAGCTATTGGGGAGACAATAGCCGATCGTGAGATGGTACTCACCGCACTTGGAGGACTCCCATATGAATGGAAAGTATTCAACACTACCATTCTCAATAATAGTACAATTCCTAACTTTGACGAGCTACTGTCCAGATGCATGCAAGAAGAGACAAGAATGAAGGAATATGAAAATGACAGAAATGTTGCCTATGCTGCTCATTCTAGAAAGAAGAACTCTGGTGGCTCTAAGAACAAAGGAAGAACAAGGACCCAAGGAAAGAAGGGCAAGTGTTTCACTTGTCATAGGCCTGGTCACTATGCCAGAGAATGTCCTTTCAAAAAGGATTCTCCCGATAGTGATGACAACAACAATAACCGGAGGAATGGAAATCAAAGAAACAACAGGTCCAAAGGAAAGAGGAAGGCTCCCTCTGATGGAAACAATCAACCTTTCAAAAGGTCTAGAAACTCCAAGTATGAAGAGTCAAATGTTGTTGATAAAATAAATGAATACATTCTTGTATCTGCTCTCTCTGCTGCATCCCCGCCCGACACTATGGATGTCTGGCTGATAGATAGTGGTGCCTCAAGACACATCACTGGGTTCAAGGAAGCACTCTCTGACATGGTTGAAAAGGATGCTAATCTGGAAATTATCCTTGGAGATAATGCCACATATCCCATAAAAGGGACAGGGACTGTTACCCTCCACTTGTCTCAAGGACAAGTCCTACATTTGCAAGATGTACTCTATGTACCAAAATTGAAGAAGAACCTTGTGTCTATATCAGCGATTGAAGACAAAGGCTTCAATGTGGCATTCATTGATGGAAAAGTATGCATGTGGAAGAAGAATCTCAAGGAATCTATCATGATTGGTTTTAGAGTTGGAACACTCTACCAGGTTGAAGGAAGTCCTCTAGGAGCTATGACATGTGATACTATCCGACAAACTGAACTATGGCACCGAAGGTTTGGACACCTTCATTACAAGGCCCTTCCCAAAGCAAGGAAGGTGGTGACAGGGATGCCCGACTTTGGAAATAATCATGAAGATGTATGTAAGGGTTGTGCCGAAGGAAAGCATACAAGGGGACCTTTCCCCTCAAGTGTCACAAAGACATCTGATATTTTGCAACTGGTCCATTCTGATCTATCCGGTATGTTGCCCGTGACATCCCTGGGAGGATGTTCTTACTACATGACATTCACTGATGACTTCTCTCGCAAAACCTGGATATACTTCTTGAAGAAGAAGGATGAGGCTTTCATGTGGTTCCGTACCTTCAAAGCCTTGGTGGAAAATATGACAGGGAAGAAGATCAAGATTTTGAGGACCGACAATGGCACTAAATATGAGTCAAATGAGTTCAAGGATTTTTGCAGAGAAGCTGGCATTAAGAGGGAGACTACTACTGCCTATACTCCTGAGCAGAATGGCGTTGCTGAACGAAAGAACAGGACCATTGTGGAAGCTGCCCGTGCCATGCTATGTGACCAAGGTTTACCGAAGTTTCTGTGGGGAGAAGCTGCGAATACTGCTGTATACATTCAAAACCGATGCCCTCATTCCGCCCTGGACTCCAAAACTCCCGAAGAGGTTTTCACCGGTAAGAAACCCGATGTCTCACATTTTAGAATTTTTGGATGTCCTGTTTATTTTCATGTGCCAAAAGAAAAGAGAAGTAAGCTGGATGCTTCTGGGAAGAAAGGAATGTTTGTGGGCTACAACGAAACTTCTAAGGCCTATAGAGTCTATGTACCTGGTCAAAGAGAAGTAGAGATATGCCATGATGTCACTTTTGATGAAGATGCTTCCCTGAAGAAAGTAGTAGATCTTCCAAGATCTGAGGAAAATCATGAAGCAAGGCCTGGAAATCAAGAAGAACCGCAGGATGAGACAATGCCTGATGTTGAAGGACCAATGGACCCAATCGATCCATCTCCTTCACTGAGAAAGAGACCATCATGGCTCAGGGACACTCTCGAAGATGCCGAGGGACATGCTGCCCCAAGGGGGACATTCCGAGAAAGCAAGAAGCCGTGTAGATACCAAGGGTATCTGGCTGCCATGAGTACCATTGTACAAACTGAACCCGGATCTTTTGAGGAAGCTGTAAAGCATCAAGTCTGGAAGGATGCTATGCACGAAGAATATGAGTCCATAATGAAGAATGATGTCTGGGATGTGGTTCCAAGACCGAAGGACAAATCAGTTGTCACAGCGAAATGGCTCTACAAGATCAAGCATGGTTCTGATGGAAGTGCTGAAAAGTTCAAGGCAAGATTTGTTGCCTGTGGCTTCTCTCAAAAGGAAGGAGTAGATTATGATGACATATTTGCACCTGTGGCACGATATACCACCATTCGATCAATCATAGCCCTTGCTGCTACGCAAGGATGGAGTCTTCATCAAATGGAAGAGGTGTATGTAGAACAACCTCTGGGATTTGAAGTTCAGGGTCGGGACACTCATGTCTGTAGGTTGAAGAAAGCCCTCTATGGGTTGAAGCAAGCACCCAGAGATTTGTACGAGAGGATGGATAGCTACTTGATGAAGCTGGGCTTCACTCGTAGTAATGCTGATCTGAACCTTTACTTCAAGGTTGTCCAGGGGAAGCCTCTCATTCTGGTGCTGTATGTGGACGACCTCTTCCTGACAGGTGCTGACCCTCTCATTCACCAATGCAAGAGGGAGCTCGCTGCTGAGTTCGAGATGAAGGACCTAGGACTGATGCACTACTTCCTAGGCCTAGAGGTCTGGCAGAGACCTGGAGAGATTTTCCTTTCTCAAGGAAAATACATTGTGAAATTTCTAGAAAGATTTGGTATGGTGGACTGCAAGACCGTGTCAACACCAATGGAACTCAACTTCAAAAAGTCGAGTGGCAGCGCTGCTGGGTCCGTATTGGCAAATCCTACTGAGTATCGTCAACTCGTAGGGGCTCTGATGTTCTTAGTGAACACCCGTCCAGATATATGTTTTGCAGTGAACACTTTGAGCCAACAGATGGTTGAGCCTCATCACTTTGATCGGGTTGGAGCCAAGAATCTTCCATATCTTTCTGCACTTTTTAACCAGACAATGACAACGTCAGAGAGCAGACACTCCGGGGGTGGACACCGATGCTGGGCCGCCGCAAGGTGGTGAGATCGCAAGAGCACATTTTGACGCCGTTCAATCTTGGTTCGCTCGATTTCGTGATGAGCAGAAGGGTCGGGCGTGCTCACACCGCCGAGGCCGAACACATCAAAAGCGATAAGGGTTCGGCGGTGGCGGGGCTTGGTTGCGGCGCGTCTTGAGTGAGTTGTTTGGGACACAAAGCAGACACCACCGTTGATTTGTGATAAACAGAGTGGGATTCGTATGACTGAGAATCCTGTGTTCCACGACCCATCCAAGCATATTGATATCAGGTACCACTTTATCCGGGATATGGTACAGCGAGGCGCCGTAAGGCTCGATCATATAGGAACTGATGAGCAGGTCGCGGATATTCTCACTAAGCCCCTGGGAAGGTCAAGTTCCTAACCTTCCGTGAGAGTCTTGGTATCG
Source organism: Pinus albicaulis (assembly GCA_034641835.2). NCBI lineage: Eukaryota > Viridiplantae > Streptophyta > Pinopsida > Pinales > Pinaceae > Pinus > Pinus albicaulis. The sequence goes on along the minus strand of CM076580.1, from coordinate 1,733,482,043 downwards.
TGGAACGACCCTATGATGTGGGTCCCGTTGGACGATGAGCTCTGGGAGCTCTGGGGGGCTTTGGGGATAGCTTCTCGGAGCTATAAGCACTCATAATGCTTTTGCCCCGCCCTTGTGATTATTGAGCTGGTTCGCCTCTCATTTATCTGTGCCCCGTATGCGTCATACCCATTGAGTTCAGGGCTCATGGGAAGTACCTCTCATTTGGCCAATGAGGTGGGAAAAGCTAGAGACTAGTAGCAAAGACTGATGGACGCATCAGAGATTGCCGTACTCTCTATCTAGGATGGCATGGTCCAACCACTTGATCTGGGATCAAGTTTAGTGAGGTCTGGGACCTCTGCCTGACTTCGGGTCAGATGAACCAACTTCGGGTTGGTTGGAGACTCTTTGTGAGTCTGATAGAGGTTTCAAACCTCTGGACTGATTATGTCAGTCTGGGGATGATGTCTTTGTGACTGACCCACTTCTGTTCTGAAATAAAGAGGCCAGCAAAGCAAGTTACGGCGGGATGACGCACGATGTTTGATTGCACTGATGGATGGAGTTCTCCCTAGTTGAGAGGGAGTGTTAAAATTGGACAACTAGGTCTAAACTCCATGTTGTGATGCTCAGATGAAGATTCTGATATTTTTATTGGATTCCTCTTTTGGAGAGGTGTAAGATCCATATAAAATTTATCTTAATCCGATGAGCAGAACATTTATTTTGAATTTATTATTTATAATAAATTATATGTGCAGGTCGGCCTTAAGGTTTTACACCCCCAGCAGATGTGTCACACACCTCAATGATGTATATAAATACAGTCAACTTTGGAGAGCATTTCACACACACTCATCACATCATCTTCTTCTCTTCTGATCTAGTACGAGCTACTTGGAAGACAATTTCGATCCACACGTGTGAAGAAGGACGAATTACTACAGCCAAGGAGAAGGACGAAATTGCTGCAGCTAGGGTTTCCACGAAGGTTTGACCAGCGTTGACTTTGGTCAACGCATGGTCCAAAGAGGCTGAAATTTGTTGGAGACTTCGATTTTGGGAGTCCGTACACATTGGCACAAGAACCGAGGTCAAAAGGTTGACCGAAGTTGGAGCTGCGTTGACTTTGATGTTGCTGCCCTGCGTTGACTTTTCTGAACAGCGTTGACTTTTCTGGAGTTGACTTGAGTTGACTGGGTGACTGATTTGAGGATTGTTGTGACACATTCTGGGTTGGCTGATCAAGGAGACTTTGCTGGTTGAAGCATCCTGTTGACCGCCGTAACGCACCTTCACATTCTCATGTTTCTGGTTTGTCTTCTATAGATCCACTGGTATGTTCTATCAGCATTTTACTTAACTGTTTGGGTGATTGTTGTAATAAAGTAAAGTTGCATCAAGCATAGAACATCTACAAAAATTTACAGCTTCCCACTCAAAGGGCTAAGTTTTTAGATGTTCTAGGAGCTTCGCATGTTAATGTTACTCAACATAAGACTCCTGAAGTTTCTTATCAAGATGCCCCTATATATCTGCAAAAAATGGAGTCAGATAACAAGGAACATCAACCATTTTTTGTTACTTTGATGGTTAATGGTTATAAATTGAATAATTGTATGCTAGATTCTGGTGCTTCAGCTTGTGTCATGACCAAGAGGGTCATGGAACAGCTTAATTTAAGAGTTTCTAGACCATACTACAACATATGTGCCATGGAGTCTAAGAAAATTGAAGTTCATGGGTTAATCAAGGATTTGCAAGTTCATTTATCGATTTACCCGAACATAATGATTGTTATGGACATAGTTGTAGTTGATGTTCCGGATGCTTAGTGTATGTTGTTACCTAGAAAGTGGGCCTCTGATCTAGGAGGAAGTATTCAGATGAACTGGTCTTATGCTATGATTCCTTCCCCTAGTGGTGAAGGGTTTGTGAAGCTAAATAGAGAGCCTGAAGGAAGATTCCATGTGGAAGATCCTAAGAGACCTCATAATGAAATAATTAAGGAACAACCTTAACATGGGAAATTATGCTATTATGTCTAATTTCATAGTTCCTTTAGATGACAAGGTTGATGAGAAGTTTGAGGACCTAAGGCATCAAGTTCGGTACATGCAATTTGATGGTGCAGCATCTAGGTATGGTAAGGGTGCTGGAATTGTATTGAAGTCTCCCCTTGGTCATATTTTTAAGTTTGCCTATAGACTTGAGTTCGATGCAACCAACAATGTGGCTGAATATGAAGCCTTGTTGTTGGGTTTTGAGTTGGCAAAAGCTTCAAGAATTAAGTTGCTTAGTATCAAGGGAGACTCTGATTTGGTTATCATGCAAGTTAAGGATAAGTTTACATGTAAAAATCAAAGGTTAAGGAATTATCGAAATGTTGTGTGGGATGTTATGGAATACTTTGGTGCCATTAACCTTGAAGCTATCCCAAGAGAAAAGAATAGCTTGGCGGATGAACTCGCTGTGGCCGCTTCTACTTTACAATTATCTGATGAATTAATTAAGGATAAGATAAAAATGGAAATTATTTTCAGACCTTCAGTCCTGGATAATTCAGAGCATTGGCAAGTTTTTAATGATGAGCATTGGCAGGTCATTCGTTTTCTTAATAATTTGGATGAGTTTGAAAATTTTCGGATAAGTTCTAGGGAGGATGGATCTGATGATCATGATGATATTATAAATCCTACTCCCGGGAATATTGTTGCTTTAGAGCAGCACTTTGATCGGCATGATGCCACAAAGATGAAAGAATAAAATAAAATGGATCCGGGTGAATTCATTGAAGTAAATATTGGTACCTCTGAGGACCCTAAGATTGTCAAAATTGGAAAAGGTACTAATGAAGAAGAAAGGAAAAAGTTGACCAATTTACTTCATAAATATAGGGATGTTTTAGCATTTTCGTATGATGAGTTAAAAGGATATATGGAAGATGTCATGCAACACATTATCCCTTTGAAAGATGAGAATGCTAAACCTTTTCGTCAAAAGCTTAGGCAAATAAATCCTAAGTTAGCCCCTTTGGTTCAGAAAGAGCTTTCAAAAATGCTCGCAGCTAGAATCATTGCTCAAACTAGACATTCAACATGGTGTTCCAACCTGGTGAATGTTAGGAAAAAGAATGGTACCATTAGACTTTGTGTCGATTTTAAAAACCTTAATCTAGCATGTAAAAAGGATAATTACCCTTTGCCCAACATGGAGACTATGTTGCAAAGAATAACAGGTTCGGGAATGATGTCATTGCTAGATGGTTTTTCTGGATACAATCAAGTTTGGGTTAAGAAGGAAGATCGTCACAAAACTACATTCACTACACCATGGGGTACTTTCGAATACATTAGAATGCCTTTTGGGTTGACTAATGTTGGGGCTACTTTTCAAAGGGCTATGGATTATGCTTTTAAAGGTTTAATTGGTAAAATTATTGAAATTTATCAGGATGATCTTACTGTTTTTTCTAAAGATGGTATTAGTCACATAGGTCATCTTAAGCAAGTCTTTGATAGATGTAGAGAATTTGGGATTTCCTTGAATCCAGCCAAGTCTATTTTTGGAGTAATTGAAGGGAAATTACTTGGTCAAGTCATCTCCAAAGATGGGATCAAGATTGATCCTGAAAGAGTTCAGGCAATCCAAAAGATTCCTCTTCCACATAATCTTAAATCCCTTCAGTCTTTTCTAGGGAAAACTAATTTTCTTAGAAGATTTATTCCAAATTACGCAGAAATAACTAAGCCTATTCAAAGTCTTCTGAAAAAATATATAAAATTTTCATGGAAAGAAGATGGCAAAAGGGCTTTTCAAGGAATTAAGGGTGTTATTGCCAAAGCTCCTGTTTTGGCAAGTCCTGATTATTCAAAGGATTTCATGATTTTCTCTTTCGCTTCTAAAGATACCATTGCTGGTGTCTTATTACAAAAGAATAAGGAAGGTCACGAACAACCTATTGCTTTCATGAGTAAAGCGCTTCAAAATTCTGAATTAAATTATACTACTATGGAAAAGCAAGCCTATGCCTTGGTTAAGTCTCTTAAGCATTTTAGGACTTATGTGGGTTATTCTAAAATCATTGCTTTCGTCCCGCATTCCGCGATTAAAGATATCTTAACTCAAACTGATTGCTTAGGGACTCGTGCTAGGTGGGTTACTAAAATTCAAGAGTATGATTTAGAGATTAGGCCCACCAAGTTAGTCAAGGGTCAAGGCTTGGCTAAAATGATGACCGAAGGTAATGAGAAAGCGCTTGGTTTGATTTGTCTTAATGATGCTTCTTCGCCTGAGCTGCAAAGGTTAGAAAAGCATGAATGGTATAATGACATTATTTATTATTTGTTAAATCTTACATGTCCTAACCATTTAGTTTCTCATAGAAGAAGGGCTCTTAGATTGAAAACCACTAAGTATTGCCTCATGAAGGATGGCCTTGGGTGGAGAAATCCTGAGGGGATAACACTTAGGTGTGTTGATGAGATTGAGTCTAAGAAGTTGATTTCTGAGTTTCATTTAGGATTTTGTGGTGGTCATTATGCTGCTAGAACTACCGCCCACAAAATTCTAAGAGTTGGTTATTATTGACCTTCGATTTTTTCAAATGTGCATAAATTTGTCAGAAGTTGCCAAGCCTGTCAACTATTCACTGGGAAGCAGAAGCTAGCTGCCCTGCCCTTACAACCTGTGGTTGTTGAGGCACCTTTTCAACATTGGGGTCTGGATTTCATCGGGAAATTCCATGAAAATTCTAGCAATGGCTACTCCTGGATCTTAACTGCAACTGATTATTTTTCAAAATGGGTTGAAGCCATTCCTGCTAAGAATGCCAATGAAAAGGTCATTATGGACTTTATTGAAAATCAAATCATTACTAGATTTGTTGTCCCTGCCAAGATCACTACCGACAATGCCAAGGCTTTTAGTTCATTTGAATTTTCATCCTTTTGTTTTAAGTATGGCATTACATTATCTCATTCATCTAACTACTATCCTCAAGGTAATGGCCTAGCTGAGTCAAGTAATAAAAATCTTATAACCATTATCAAGAAGAATCTTATGGCCTAGATGATCGCTTATGAGATCTTGGGACAGCAAAATCAAATATGCTTTGTGGGCAGATAGAATTACTAAAAAGAAAGCTACTGGTAAAAGTCCTTTTGAATTAGTTTATGGCTTGGATGTAACTTTGCCTGTGCACCTTAAATTACCAACTTACTACCAACTCCTTCAACATTTTCCCACCGATAAAGATGTTCAAAATAGAATTGATCAGATTGTGGAGTTGGATGAAACTCATAGGAAAGCTTTAGATAATATGTGTAAGAATCAATCTAACATTAAGAAAAGTTTTGATAAATCATCTCGATCTAGAACTTTGCAGGTTGGAGACATGGTATTACTTTGGGATCAAAAGAATGAAAAGCCCGAAAAACACAAGAAATTTGACAATTTGTGGTTGGGACCTTATATTATCAGAGGAATTGTTGGACCAAACTCATTCCACTTGAGCACGTTGAAAGGCGAACCACTTCACTTACCTGCGAATGGCCAACTACTCAAGTTGTTCTTCAGAGATGACATATGATGCCATTGGGCATCCTTTGTATTGTATTTCTAACCTTACTCCTTGTCCTTTCAGCATTTCATTTTGTAGTTAGATTAGATTTACTTTTCATGTTAAGTAGAATAATAAATGATAGAAGAGCTTCTATTTTTCATGTTCTTAATGTTAAATGATGATATTTGGATGGACGCTACTTATGTAAATTTGTGTGTTGCTTGGATGCAGATTCTAGATTCTCACATTCCTTCAATGAAGCAACGTGTCCCCACATAGAGCCAGATGTTGACCATTCTATGTCAACGACCCCATAGCAGTACACCCCCATTTTTGCAAATGGGACTCATCATGTTTGAAGTGTTCACGCCATGCAGATTTCATTGTCAGACGACAATTTTATAAGAGATGTAAACCCATTCTGCATGTTTATGTAACAACCTAGGTAAGTCTAGTATGTTGGTGACAATTTCTATCCTAGGAGGTTTTTTGTCTCACTGATTCATTTATGTTTCTCGACACAAGTGATCGGCAGAGTTTTCCCCTCCAGCCTCACCCCGAAGCTAGGGTGGATTTTTTCATCAAGATGTTAAGTGAGTTCTAGTGTTTTCTATCGAGTCTTTGTAAAAGTAGTTTGGGAATAATCCTAGCTAATTGGCTAGATATTTTATTACAAGCTACTTGGTCTACTAGATCATGTTTTGAGTCGCAGAATTGGGTAGCTATTTGAGGGTCTATCACGAATGGGTATCCCCCCTTTATGTGTCTAAATGTATTTATCTTACGTAAAAAAGTTTGGAAAAATAATTAAATCCACTCTCAGTCAATTAATTAAATTTTCTGGCCAATTTAAATTAAAAATCCTAAGCCAGAAATTTAATTAATTTTGAAGTCCTAGGTGAGTTAAATTCTTCAAATGAAAAATTCATGGGTCCTTACCTTAAGAAATAAATTTGTAAAGGTCCCAGGCCAAAGGAATATTGAGAATTTCAAGAAATTTTGGACCCTTGAGCCTTGGTGGTTAAGTCAAAGTCAAAATTTTGAGGTAACTAACTCAAAAATATTATTTTTGGGTTAATTAAAAATGAATTAAATGATAAATTCAAATTTCCTCAAAATTATAATTTCGACGATCCATATTAAAAGATGATTAAATCTTTTTCGACGATCGAGATTATTTTGACAAGGATCAACCAAACATGTCGTTGGAGATTTTCTCTTATAAATTAGAGGTCTTTGTATGTCATTTGTATCCGATCTTTGAATCGTGCACTTGTTCTCAGAAGCTCTTATAATTTTTTTTAATCAATAAAGCATAAAAACTTTGGGCTTACAAACTTTGGTGTTCCTTTTCCAGATCTATGTGTTCATATTGTCTCTAAATTCTGCTATGGCCTTTATGGATTGATCTGCATACAGGTATCTTGTGCAGTTTTCTGGGTTTTCTAAAATTGCATTTTGATTTGACAGAAATATCAGTTGTCTATTTTTCTGAAACATCTCATGGTTATTTTTTAAATCTCTATCAATCTAAAATTCAGATCTAAGTGTGCAGAGATCATTATTCAAGATTTGAGTGTTTGGGGAAATCTTCAGTTAGATCAGCCGACTCTCAGATTTCAAAAAAATCTGAAAAAGCCCATTGTTTCCTAACTTCTGAGGTTATCTTACGAAATTTTTTTTGCAGGGTCTTCTTGGGCTTGTGCCTCTCTTAATTTCGTTTTTATCAATTGTGCAAAATGGTTTTAAATCTGACCATGAGGGCCTCTGATCTGTAAAATAGCAGTGTAAATCCCGCTTATTTTTATTTTATTCACTGGGGTTTTTAGGGTTTTTGTTTTGTGCATATACTGAGTTTTTTGGGTCCTTTTTTCTGGTTTTGTACAGGTTGTACTGGGAGATTTTCAAAGAAATTTTTTAGATCTGAGCCAGATCTAGGCCCTGGAGGATAAGATCTGGTCTCGAGATCAAATCTGGTTGCAGATCTAGGCTTGATCTCTGTTTTAAAAATTAAATAGTTGCAGGTATTTCTCTTTCAAATTGAATTAAATTCTGCTGGGAAAAGGGGAAATTCAAAATTATTTATGCACCAGTGTGCCTGCAATTTTTCTATTTGGTCTACTGGTTGTCTGAATTTCATCACATGCTTTCTCTGCATCTCCAATTTTTGCCGCAGCCTCTGTCTCTGCTTCCAAATCTGCGTGATTTCCTCGCTGTTGTCATCACCTGCGTCTGATCCCTATTGTCGCTGCCATCAATCCATCTTTCACGTCGTCTGTACGATCCGTACAGCTTCCTTTTCCCTCTGCCTCTGCGACAGCTCCATCCTCATCAACTCCCGCTGCCTTTGCTTTAACCTGACCTGCATTCCCACGCTATACCCTGCCTGTACGCAGTCCCTTTCCTTTCCTTTCCTTTCCCTTCCGCGCTGTCATATTTCCTGTTTCCCTTTTCTGCATTTTCCTCGCTGCAAATCTTGCCATCGAAATTTCTCAATCCTTTCTCTGCGTCTACCTCCCTCTCACTGCTTGCACATGCTCTCTTCCAAACCTGTACGTTGTCCCTCGAGTCCTCCATCTGTACCGTCCGTCGTCTGGCTGCCTGTCTACGCTCCATTTCGACTTGCATATAAACAAACTAAACGCACAAATACATAACAATTGACTTTTCTTTTCGATTTTTCGATTTTGATTTTTTATGGTTATTTTAGGTTTGATTTTTTTAATTTTCATTTAGATTTGAAATTTCTTAACTTTTCTTCTTCTTTTCTAACACATTAACATTAGCTTTAGTTTTAGTTTTAAATTTTTAGTTTTAGTTTTAGTTTGAACTTTAGATTTTTCGATTTTGCTTAGTTAGTTTAGATTTTAATTTTTTTTAGTTTGACTTTTTTTGTTTTCTTTTTAGAGATATTGAAATTTAAAATAAATAAATAAATCGAAATTTTTAGATATTTTTTTTTAATTTTTTTTAATATTTTAGAATCTTAGATTTTTTTTTTTTAAACATTTACTTAGGACTTTGAAAAACTTTAGATTTAAGAAAGAAAATATAAAATATAAAAAATAAAAATAAAAAAGGGTCCAAAAACTTTAATGAAATTTGAAAGTGGTTTTTGATTTAAATTTTTGCAGTCAAAGGTGAACTTTAAATTTCTTTTTATCCAAAGTTTGACTATAGATTTATGAATTGGAATTACTTAGAATATCGTTTAAATTCGGAATTATTGGAAATGTCTAGCATTTAAATTCGATGTTTCTCTCATGATGATATTTTTGTTTCGAAGTTTAAATGGTTGGTTCGAAGTGTTTTCATGCTTAGCTGTGGTTGATGATCGTTAAACTATCTATAAGTGTGGTTTTAAATTGCTTGGAATTGGTGATTAATTGCTTTAGTCAACTTTGAGAGTATTTCAAGTGATGATAAATTGCATGTCTTTATCGAACATTGTTGATGCATAATTACAAATGTGTTTTATTGAATATTATAGTGGTGGATTGATATATTTTCATAGCAAGATAATTGTCCTTTTCAGCAGCAGTTACCCATCAATTACTTGATCTTAATTTCATAACGGGATATTTCGACTCCACAAGGCACTGGTTTTAAACTTCAAATCTAATTGAATCTATAAAATCTCATTAATCTTAACAAGTACTTGGTCATTTAACTGTGTCTCCTGAATTGGTTGGTTTTCAACCAGTTCTCCTTCTTCATTTTCGTTAGGCTCTACCTTCCTTAGTCTGCAAGGAGACAGCTTAGATAGAATTGGGGATCAGGGTGACAACCCCCGATCTGAGTCGTTGTCACGGTGCCTAGATATTCTGTGCGACAACACACGGGATTCTCAGAAAGATGAATCCCACTCTGGTTATCACAAAGGATAACGGCGGTATCTAGCACATGCCCGAACAGCTCACTGAAGAGGTTTCGCAACCAAACAGCTTCACAACAGGCCATACTCGCTACAATGTATTCAGCCTCAGCGGTGCTTAGAGCCACCGACTTCTGCTTCCTGCGAATCCAAGATATCGAAGCAGAACCCAAGGTGAAGCAACATCCAGATATGCTCTTGCGATCCACCACACTGCCAGCCCAATCGGCATCAGTATATCCATGGAGTCTCAAACTCCCAGCAGTGTATCTCAACCCATGGTTGATTGTGCCCCGAAGATATCTCAATAGATTCTTAGCACCAATCTAATGAATGGGATGAGGATCAACCATATGTTGACTCAAAGTGTTCACTGCAAAACATACATCCTGACGGGAGTTCACTAAGAACATCAGGGCCCCTACGAGTTGTCGATACTCGGTAGGATTTGCTAGAACAAGCCCAGCAGTGTTTCCACTCAACTTCTTAAAGTTGAGCTCCATCAGTGTCGACACAGACTTACAGTCCACCATACCAAATCTCTCCAGTAGCTTCACGACATATTTTCCTTGAGAAAGGAAAATCTCACCTGGCCCCTGTCGGACCTCCACGCCTAGGAAGTAGTGCATCAGTCCTAGGTCTTTCATCTCACACTCGAAAGTTAGCTCCCTCTTACACTGATGAATGAGAGGGTCAGCACCTGTCAGGAAGAGATCGTCCACATAGGGAACCAAAATGAGAGGAATTTCTCTATCAACCTTAAAATAAAGTTTCGGATCAACATTACTTCCACTGAAGCCCAGCTTCATCAAGTAGCTATCTATCCTCTCGTACCAAACTCTGGGGCTTGCTTCAACCCATAGAGGGCTTTCTTCAACCTGCATACATGGGTGTCTATATCTCGGACTTCGAACCCAGAGGTTGCTCCACATACACCTCTTCCTTTATAGATCCATGCAGAAAAGTGGTCTTCACATCCATCTAATGTAGACTCCATCCTTGCATAGCAAGGGCAATAATAGATCAGATGTTGGTATAGCGGGCCACAGGTGCAAATATATCATCATAATCTATGCCTTATTTTTGAGAGAAGCCTCAGGCAACGAATCTTGCCTTGTACTTTTCAACACTTCCATCAGATCCATGCTTGATCTTATAGAGCCATTTCAAGGTGACAACAGATTTGTCCTCCAGTCTTGGGACCACTTCTCAGACATCATTCTTCATGCATAGCATCCTTCCAAACTTGATGCTTTACGGCTTCTTCAAATTTTCCAGGCTCAGATTGTACTATCGTACTCATGGCTGCTAGATACCCTTGGTATCTCCTCGGCTTCTTACTTTCACGGAATGTCCCCCTTGGGGCAATATGTCTCTTGGCATCTTCGAGAGTATCCCTAAGCCATGAGGGTCTTCTCTTAGTTGAAGGAGGTGGATCAATGGGATCCATAGGTCCTTCAACATCGGGCATCAGGCCATCCTTCGACTCTTCCAACTTCCCTGCTTCTTCATCTTCTTTGTCTTCCTTGGAGCTAGGAAGATTTCTCACTTTCTTGAGGGCAGCCTCTTCATCGAAGGTGACATCGTGGCATATCTCCACTTCTCTATGACCAGGCACATAGATTCTATATGCCTTCGAAGTTTCATTGTAGCCCACAAACACTCCCTTCTTTCCAGAAATATCCAGCTTGCTTCTCTTTTCTTTCGGCACATGAAAGTAAACAAGACAACCAAAAACTCTAAAATGAGAAACATTAAGTTTCTTACCGGAGAAGACTTCTTTGAGAGTTTTGGAGCCCAGAGCGAAATACGAACATCTATTTTGAACATACACAGCAGTGTTCGCAGCTTCTCCCCATAGAAACTTCAGAAGACCTTGGGCACATAGCAAGGTACGGCAGCTTCCACAATGATCTTGGTCTTTCTTTCAACAACACCATTTTGCTCAGGAGTGTACGCAGTTGTGGTCTCCCTCTTAATGCCAGCTTCTCTACAAAAGTCATTAAACTCATTTGACTCGTACTCGGTCCCATTGTCGGTACTGAAAACTTTGATTTTATTCTCGGTTTGATTTTCCACCAAGGTCTTGAAGGTACGGAACCATTTGAACGATTCGTCCTCCTTCAAAACATATATCCAGGTCTTGCGGGAGAAGTCATCTGTAAAAGTCACGGGCAGCATACCAGATAAGCCAAATGAATCAACTGCAAAATATCAATTGTCTTTGTGACACTTGAGGGGAATGGTCCCCTTGTATGCTTCACTTCGACACAACCCTGACATATACCTTCATGATCATCTCTCAATTTGAGCATCCCTGTCACCACCTTCCTTACTTCGGGAAGGGCTTTGTAATGAAGGTGTACAAACCTCCAGTGCCATAACTCTGTTTGAAGAGTTGTTATCACATGTCATAGCCCCCAATGGACTTCCTCCAACCTGGTAGAGTGTATCAACTCTAAAACCAATAGAAAGAGCTTCCTTGAAGTTTTTCTTCCAAATAAGTACCTTTCCATCAATGAATGCCACCTTGAACCCTTTGTTTTCCATTGCTGAAATGGACACAAGGTTCTTCTTCAAATCAGGTACATACAACACATCTTGTAATCGGATGACTTGACCTTGAGATAAATGGAGGGTCACAGTCCCTGTCCCTTTCACGGGATAGGTGGTATTATCTCCAAGGATAATTTCCAGATTAATATCCTTCTCAACCAAATCAGAAAGGGCTTCTTTATAACCAGTGAGGTGCCTTGAAGCACCACTATCAATTAACCAGACATCCAGGGTGTCGAGTGGAAATGCAGCAGAGAGGGCAGATACAAGAATAAAATCATTTCTCTTATCATCAACAACATTAGACTCATCGTACCTGGAATTTCTTGACCTCTTGAAAGGTTGTCCATTTCCATTACGATTATAGGGAGCCTTCCTTTTTCCTTGGAACCTGTTGTTCCTACATTCCTTCTCGAGTTGTTGTTGTCATCATCCCTGGGAGAGTCCCTTCTATTAGGGCACTCTCTTGCATAGTGACCAGTCTTGTTACAAGTGTAAAATCTTCCCTTCCTTCCTTTGGGCCCCGCTCTACCATGGTTTTGATTTCTCGGGCCACCATGGTTCTTCTTCTTTGCATGAGCGACGAAGGCAATAGGGTCACTTCCATTACCATTAGAGGCATACTCCATCATTACTGTTTCCTCTTGAGTGCATCTCGTCAATATTTCATCAAAATCAGGAATCACATTATTATTGAGAATAGTGGTATTGAATACATGTCAATCACGAGGGAGACCTCCAAGTGCAATAAGAACCATCTCTCGATCAAATATTGTTTCCCCAATAGTTAGGAGGTTATTCCTGATTTCAGTGAGCCTCATAAAATAGGATTGAATAGATTCATCCTTACCCTTCTTGATATTCGTCAGTTGATTCTTGAAGAAGAGGATTTGATTAGCATTGCTAGCCCTGAACATGCTCACCAACTTATCTTACATCTCCTTAGATGTCTTCAACTCAGAAATGTAAGCAACCAAGTGCTTATGAATAGAATCTCGGATAATCATCTTTGCTTTGATTTCCCCTTTTTTATACTTCGTCTTCGTGGCTGCAGTTGCATTTGATGGAGGCTCTTGAATATTCCCCTGTACATAGTCCATGACATCTTGATTGGCCGACCTTGCACATATAATTTATTAAACATAATAAATTCAAAATATAAGTTCTGCTCATCGGATTAAGACATATTTTATATGGATTTTACACCTCTCAGAAAGAGGAATCCAACAAAAATATTAGCCTCTTAATCTGAGCATCTTAATATGGAGTTTGGACCTAGTTGTCCAAATTTAACAATAATCAACCTTGAAACCCTTGTAGGTTGAGTAGGCCATTTGTCCTTGATAGGATTTCTTTCTTCAGAGATAGCTTCTAACACCAGCTTGGACTCTTGGACTTTGTCTTCACCTCAACTCTGATACCGTGTTAAATTTAGATAACTATGGTGTTCTATGCTTGATGCACTTTTACTTCAATCTTTCTTAAGCCCAATACAAAATAACAATCACATAAACTTGAAAGTAAAATGCTGATAGAACACAATAATAGATCAATAGAAGACAAGCCAAATATAGATCAGATTTACAATTCCTTTTGTCCAACAAAGATATGAGATATTGTGGTGTTATGGCGGTCAGCAGGATGCTTCAACCAACAAAGTCTTTCGCGGCCAACCACCATTTTCATGTGTCACACCCACAGCCCTCAAAGACAGCTCATCACAAGTCAACGCAAGTCAAACCAAGGGCAATGCAGAAAAGTCAACGCAGGCAGCTTCAGAAAAGTCAACGTAGCAAACTAAGGCTTCGATCAAACAGCCCAGAATTCCTCAATTTTAGTGCCCATAGCCCAGTTGTACGACCTCCTAAAATCGGATTTTCTGCAGAAGATTGAGGTCAAACGACCAAGGGTTGACCACAGTCAACACTGGTCAACGTTGCAGTACAAAAGCCCTAAACAGATTAGCGTAGAAAATAGAAAGCCTTAAATAGATCAGCGCAGAAAATAGCAGCTTCGCTCCACACGTGTGAGGGAAAAAGGCCTCCAAAGGCTATCAAACCAATCAGATCACAATGAGAGAATGTGTGATGAGATGATGAGAAAATGACCTCCAAGTCTCTCCAATTTATATTCATCAATGAGGGTGTGTGACACATCTCTTAGGCATGTGGGATGAATTTGGCCGACCTTGCACATGTGGAAAATAAATTCAAAATCAATTTTCTGCTCATCCGATCAAGATGATCTTTAGATCAATCTGCACCTCTCCGAAAGAGGAATCCAACAAAAATATGACCATTGTCATATGAGCAGTGCAACATGGAGTTTGGACCTAGTTGCCCAAAATTAACAAAAACTTAGTGATCTTCAAGCAAGGGGTGAGGGATGGCTTGGACTGGAAGCCACCCTGTGCACCTGAATAAATTCCTCCCACTGCAGACTTATCCCTCATCGCTCGAAACCCACAATCGAACCTCGCAACCAAGCCAACACCAAATAATCGTATGGGGTTCTCAAGAACCTTCACCAGGCGAGTGCCGAATGAAGCGTCCTCAACACGCTTGATCTTCATGAATGACGTGTGGGAGGGGAATTAAATGCCATCTCCCAAGCCGTTGTTCTTTCAACTACCACCCCCATCGGGGACTCGATGACAACTTTTTCGTAAAGAGGTCCACCGTAATTTTATACGGCGGGCCATTCATCATAGGATTTTTTTGCTGGCTCAATCAACAATGAAGGTTAGATTCTTCCTCCCTGCCATATATTTCCAAACATAACGGTGAAGTTGGTGGTGGGTGAAGGCAGTTCTCTGCCCCCTTTTTCCATTTTTTTTCCACATCAATTCAATGCAATACAACCAATTGTGAAATCAAGATACCATGCAAACAAGGGATTTTATGTGCTAATTCAAATAAGATCCACAGTTGGGATTTTTTTTCTTGGTTACGCAGGATAGTGCCTTTGTTAGGGATGTTCATGCATCAGACTTCCCCAGTTAGGAAAGGTGAGGATCCCGCTCACAAAATTTGTGAAAATTGTTCAAATTGTGGCCCTCCTCGGTCAGTTCCTGCTGCAATTACCCATGCCATTTATTTCAAACCTTGATTTTATTGATGGCTCGAATGTTGCTTGGAAACTCTCTCTTTCCTTTATGTCATCTGTCTCGCTACAAAGATATTTGCTAATCTTTGGAGATTCCATCCTTCCCCTCTTCTCCTGATTAGTATTTGTGGAAATTTCTTGGAATTTGACATTCAGAAATTTCATCTCTTAGCTAGAAGTCTCCTGGATCTTAACCTGTGAATTCAGTCTTAGGGGTGTAATGAAATTCAAAACTAAACAGCAGTGGTGGCAGACAATATTTCAATTCTTAAACAAACTTCTTTGCAATCCAATAGAAAAAAATGGCAAAGTTTTCTGATAAGTTTCAGCTCTCCAGGGGAATCCTATCGTGCATAGACCGGATCTGATCTGAAAACTTCTATTATAGTAGTAAATAATGCAGCAAAAGCCCTTATCTTCTTCAATTATCTTGTTAACTTGCTTCACATAATCACCATTTACTTATATCAAATCAGCAAGACATTAATAGCTAGAAACTACAAACCATGAAGAACATAGATGGCTGAAAATAAAATCTGCAATTTACACAAGTATTGGATAACTGAAAATTTCATTAATATGCATAAGATGAGTTTCAACTTTCATGTACATACCTTAGTTTTTCACAGGGTTAGTACAATCTGCTAGCTCTCCAAAACCCTACCTGGGGAAAACAATGATAAGCCCTAGCTCAAGTAAGGAAATTGAACAAGCATGAATCACTCAAGTTAGTTGTCCAAGGAAAGACGTCTCCTCCTTTTCTTTTTCTTCGCCAAATACAACCTAGACTTTGATCTCAAAACCCCAATTTCCAAATCCCCAAAAGATGAAACCCTAACCCTAGACTTCAAGATTCTCCAAGAAGATTAAAAAACCTGGGTCAGTCCAAACAGGAGAGAGATCAAATACAAATGAAGATATAAGAGAGAAAGGATGACTAGTGTGGTCCTAGTCACATATCTATAGAAGAGTGAATAAGAATGATGAATATGAAGTGATTATAATCTCTAATGTCTTCTTCAAAGAGCAATTTCCCAACAAAGATGTCCTCTTTCCCTTTCATAACTCTCCTAGGGTTTCCTCATGAATCCTAGCAACTTCCTCCAAGAAAACAACTACAAGGAGAAAATTACAATGATGATGATGATAATGAAAGGACTCTCAAGTTTCTTCCTCTGTTATGCATATGAGATGTAAGTGTTAATTTTCTTGCAAACCTAGCATCCGATACTTAATTCCTAGCAGAGTTAACAAAACTACTAATTATACACAACTAGGTTCGTTAACACGGTAAAGTCTAGCATAAGCAAAATATATTGATCTCGAAGACACAATAGATCCTGCCCAATCACAATTTTTCATTAATAATCCAAACTTACTCGGGCTTCCGTCTTGGGATAATGACCCAACTAAGAAAATATAGAATACAAATAAACCTGGATTTTATCCAGCAGATCCGCCCTAGATCAGTGCTCTATCTTCAATGCAGATCTAGATCTCTAACGTCCTTGTACTCCCTCAGACCTAGCACATTGCTCACTGAGACGCCTCTCTCAATCTTGTGCTGTTGTAGTGTGTCTTTCTCCTCTCCTTAACCTTGTTTTTATAACTTTACATTCAGCTAAATCCTTAACCCTAACCCTAAACCTAATCTCTAAAGTGATTAATGTTCGAGATTGGATCTCTCTTCACTTGAGATCGACGACTAAGATTAAAACATAATCACTAAAGTAAATTATTTACTTTTCCTAAATTTCTTTAGCTCAATAAGCTAACATAATAATATAATAATATGTGTTTTTTCCTAAATTAGGCTAAGTTACATTAGCAATCTTCCTCACACTTGAGCAAGTGTTCTAAGGAGACTGTGGGCGACTTCTGCATGCCTAGACACATAAGCTTGTGCAGAAGTACCTATCTGAGCTTCAAACACCAACACTCCCTCTTAGCGAGGGAGGTACTTTTGCCACCTAGAACTGGGTTCGATCCTGAATCTGCGTGATCTTCATCAGATAACTCATCACTGAGTTAGATTTGGTCATTTGCATAGTTTGGAGCATATCTTTCAATATCATCTTCCTTTTTATAGTCATGCTTTGGTATAATCCTACTAGTGCTTCAAACATCTCCATGGATATTTTCTTCTTAGTTAAGTGAGGGATCAAATGATCCTTCACGACATCCATAAGTACCCTTTGCGCCTTTATCTCCTTCTTTGCTAGAAGAGCCTTCTCCTGAGGATCTGATAGATTTGGGATCTCTGTCTTAACAATCTCCCAGAGATCATTTACCTCGAGTATTAAGATGACCCTAGCCTTCCAAGGTAGGAAGTTTGATTCTATGTCTAATCTGTCTTCGTACTGAAGACCCATTGTGGACATTTTTAACCAAATCTTGCTAAAGAATTTATGAAGAATATTATGCTTGGTCCTTTAGTGACCCAAACTTGAAATTAATCTTTTCAACAACTATTGTCTGCCTTTGTGACTAATTTTTTTTTAAAATTATTGACCCCATGTTCCGACCTTGAGCATTGTCTCTCGTCCGTGAGTTGTGGCTGTGTCTCAGCCCTGTTGGCCTTGACGACTCTGACTATGGTTGTGGATGATGCTCGACACATGCAACGATTGCCATGACCTTCTGTAGATTGTCGATCAACTCCTTGCCCGAACAACTGGTCATCCCACGCCTAAGCTTGACCAGTCCTCTACTTGCGTGGTCAACTAGTGTTGTTTTTGTTTTATTATTTTCAATATTGTTTGTCAATGTTGAATCACTCAGGTTTCTGCATGCACCTTGCACATGACCTGTCTGCCTTGGCTAGATCTTCACCACCTGTGCACAACTTGTTGGCGCTAGTGTGGCCACTCTCAGTGGCCCACTTGCACTATTTTCCTCCACTTGGTGGTTGTTTGCTACCAGATTCCTTGCATCCGAATGCATCAGTTGCTGACGCTGTCTTTGTGGTCGACTGCCCTCTGCTCCTTGATGTGTAGTGTTCGGGTTGCCCAACGAATACTGTGTCCTGCTCCAGCATCCTTTCTAGTTCCGATCTGACTATTGGATGATCCCTGGTTGTGTAAGATGATATGAAGAAAAGTTTGTTATCACACAAAATATTTAGAATATGAGATCCATCATAGGATAAATAATATACATAAAATGTTTGTGTACAAGTGATATAATTGAATACAATGATGGGCCTCGTATAAATATTAGGTGGGAGTGCTCGTAAGGAGTCATGTCTTTTGAGACATGCCCTTTCATAATTATTAATGATTATTATTTATTATTTTTATTATTCCATATGTTCATAACATTGCGTTCCCCATTAGAAATGCTTTGTCCTTAAAGCATATGGGTGAAAAGGATTTTATATCAGTGCTTCCGCTTGTAATGCCTTTGCATGATCTTGATGTTTTCATGGTTGATGATACTAGATGATACCAACTTTTATGCGTTGAGTAGAATTGTTGAACTGTAACATGATTTGACCAACCTAATTTGATCTGTTAAATTTCCTTGAAACTCTGCAACTACTAAGATGAATTATTGAAAACAAGGCAACTAAAAAGTGGAACCAAATTTACCTTCACCAAGATATAGAGTTTCTTGACAATTTATAACTAGCGAAAAATAATCGCGAGATAAAACCACATTCACACAAATTGACACACTTGTTTACCCAGGAAACCCAAATGGGAAAACCTACTTTCTATGTTGTGGTATTTTTTAATAGTTCTTGAGCAATTGGATCTATTACAAATCAATATGTCTCTCTAAGAACACACTTGTTCTCCTGCTGAACTAGCCTGACTTGCCCTACAAATCCCTTGATCGTGCTCCTATTTCCTTGCACACTAGAAATCCCTATTTCATTGCGCGAATCCTCCTATTTCCTAGCACAAATCCTGGTTCTTATTCTTTAGCGTAAATCCCTATTTCCTCACGCACTTGTGTCCTCCTATTCTTTAGCGCACAAGATCTTAATTCTGCGCACACACAATCAAAGAATTGATTCTCGCAAACTTATGATGATCCCGTGCCTTTGTCCTCCTCTTTATAGACCCAATTTGAGCATGCGAGTAGGCCTAGCTCAATTTAGAAGCTCGAGTTGTGATTGCGAACTAACTGAGAGTTCAACTGATTCTCTTGCTAATCAACACTTGGAGTCTTAACTCGTTCTCCCTTCAATCAAGACTGAAGACTAACTTGTTCTAAGTAAACTTGTAACTGCCACCTCGTTTTGTAGTCAAACTGATGAAGATTCCACTTAATTGAAGCTCCAACGCTGCACATGCTATCTTGATCATCATTCCAGTAAACTAGAAATAAACTCATCCTAACTGGAGTCTAATTCATGAGCTCGAACTCACGCTAGAGAAAGACAAATCAAGGTCTTTACTGGCTAACGCACAAGCCTGAAGACCTTTACTCGCTACATTTTTAGCATGGTCCTCTGTGGAACGTTGTGCTTATAGGATTCCCAAGATGAATTGGTATCATAAGACTTGATAATGCTGGTATCGCTATTCTTCGGAAGATATGTCAATCGTTTTCCTTCTAATTGATGTCGATACCCTGATTAATGTACTTGCTCCGAATTCAAGCTTATGTGTTCCATACTTGAATTGTTGAGAAATCATTCGGAAATAATCACATCTGTAATGTAACTGCTCTTGTGATTAGGATGTCGATAAGGCGTCTTAGTAGTGTTTCGCTACTTTTCTTTGGAGTTTTATTTTCTCTATGCATTAATGTTGCATCATTAATTGTTGAGCTTTTATTAGTAGGTACTTATTATCCCAAAATTTTGCAGGTCTTGTGAGAGGTCTCACGTGACGAGAGCCCTAAAATACAACAATGAGGTGGATACCACAATCACCTCAACACTCCACCTCTTGGTCTTTAGTAGAATTTCACCACACTAGAGACTTCCCAGTATAGATCATGTTAGCACTCTGTAAATTCGAGGCTGAAAACAAAGTCATAGAGGTAACATCAAAACCGCTTTTAAAGTTGGGATCTAGCCTTGCCAGCTCCAGAGAGAAATCTCACTTTATAATTTAGCTTTGTTTGATTAGGCTAGTTAATGAGCACATAATTTGGTTTTAAATTGGTTAATTGGAAGAGCACGAGAAGGCCATTGGGCAATGGAGTCAAAGAGGCTTGGGTGATTAATCTGCAAAAGTATCAAGTTTAAGTGACATAGGGCAAGATAGGTGTACTACTATATCTTTCAGACTTTTAAATGGATTACGAAAAAGAAGAGAATGTAAGACTTAGCAGAGACTGAGGAGCAATTAAGAATTCCTCAATCTGTCCTTAGTAGAAAACATGCAGATTGTAAACACAACTAGAATAGAGTGCTCTAATCAACAAATTCTATTCATCACACTTTCTGTTTTACAATTAGATTTGCAGAAATACAGAGAAAGAGAAACAATGAGTAAACACTTTTAAACAGAAGGAAACTTGACCATTTAACACACCTCATGAATCTTGAACAGCTGGTCTTGTATTACTTTGCAAACAATCACTTGAAATTCAATGAATGACATTACAAAATGGGACTGTTCCTCATTGTAGATTCCAAATCCCGAATTCTTCGAATACATGAAGTATTTATACTAATTTTACAAAGAATGCCGTATCAAACATGCAATCTGTTACTAATTACAAAAATAACAGTATTTGACTAACGTGACCAAAAAGGTGGAATCGTTGAAGACATCTGGACATCTGGCACTTTTATCTGGGAAACGGTTGCTGCACGATCTAATTTGATTGCTGCGCTGGCTGTTGTGCTGGTCTTTACCCTTCCTGATACTCGCATAACTTCTTCCACTGATCTTCATTGGGAATATTTATCTTTGTGGCCTTTCGATAGATCTTATCTACCTCAGTATATCTAGCAAATGTGGGTTTGACCACAAAGATATGCTTTATCTCATGCTGAATGAAAATGTCGTTACTCATAGCTTCTAGAAAAGCTCTCCTTGTCATAGCACCTTTGATGTTTGAAAATTTGGTTATATCCTTTGCCATTTCTTTAAGCTTCTTTACATAATCTTCCGCCATTTCTTTAAGCTTCTTTACATAATCTTCCCTGGTTATCGGTTTGTCATGGAGCGGATCCGTTGGGTTAACGGTTAAGTAAATTAATTACTTAAAGGGTTGATTTGTGCGGGAGCGGAGGTGATTGGCGGGAGCAACGGATGGATAAGGTGGCGAAACGAGATAGGCGGAGATATAACGGTCATGAAGATGGTTTTATTGGCGGAGAAAACCGTTTTCAGAGGGGGTAGCATGTGGTAAGTGGTTTCAGTCAACGGGGTTGCGAACTCACCAGTGCTCGCCACTTCACTGTGGGTCCGGAATTTGATACCGCCCATTTCGGACCCCCCAGTTGTGTTAAAGCTAGAATGGGAGAAGGGGGCCGAAATAAAACAAGAGCCGTTGATTAAAGAAGTGGAGAAGATCTCGAGGCGGAATAGATTGTAGGCTATATCGCAATTTGGGAATCGGAGGAGTTAATCATAAAACACAAAACATAAGTTTTGTGGATTGCGAATTGCAATGGGAGGTGAGATGACGTGGAGCGGAGTGAGTGGGAGTAATAACGGAGGTAATAGGTGGTAGGACTGGTGGAAATCGCAATCACATTTCAGAACGGAGGGTAATATCGCATTTCACAAAGTCAAACTTATCGCATCTCGGGGATCAATGCTTATCGCAATATCGGAGATCGGGGAATGAGGTGGAAGTAAGTGCAAGTGGTAAGTAATATTTGCGAACTTGCGATGCGAAAAGGTGATGGGTTAAGATGACGGGAAAGGTGGTGGGGGTTTAATATGGTGTGACGGGATGAATGGTGGGGTCAGGAATTTAGTGAAATATGAATGGGATATTATGAAAGGGTGAAAACTTATGGAAATGAAATGATGTGATTAATTCACACAAAAACATAGTAAATTATCCCCTAATGCTGCATTTGGACGTGCAGGCATATTTTCCTTAAGATTTTATCCTTTTTTTGGAAATAATTTACAATGTGGAATATTATTTACAATATTAAAGATCTGAAATGAAATAATCAATCACCTTGAGATCCTATAGATTATAGGACCCTAACAGTGGCTTCAATTGGGGATGGCACTCTCCTTGTGAGGTGCCAAGAACACCATGGACTAGTAGCCTGATCTATTGGGCTGATCCCAAATCTGCAACTTGCTTTGTAATAAAACCTCTGTCGCTGAAAATCTCAAATTGAAATCAAACCTCACTGAAATCTGAAATATGCTGAACTGAAAAAATGCTCAAAGTACTGAGCTTATTTGCACACTTCTACCTACCCTAATATACTGATAATTTTGCTGAATCAAGTAATACAAAAATGCTAATGAAGCCAGTGAAATAGTTGTAGAAACAAATGGACAAGTTGACTGCGTGTCAGCGAAATCAGAAGTATAACTTGATTATGTGTCCACATAATCGAGGTTGTGATATGTAATGGCAATTGCTATTGTATTTGGTCCTTATAGCGAACACATGTTTGAAAACTTGAGCTAAGAAGAACTTCCATGTAATCTGCTATAGGATCAATAAAAGCATAATGTATGATATTTGCTTCTAGGTGTTCAATGACTAGTTGATTAGTTGCATCGTCAAAATTAAACCTTGCATTTACATCTTCAATATTGTACTAAAAAACATAATCATCCTCAATCTGCAAATGAAAAGGTAGTACAATTTCCTCTTGCTTTGGAGAAGGAAGATTTTCCAAGAATTCTTTAGGATCTTGGAAATTAAATCACTGAATTTGAGAATCCAAAAGTTCAATGCCATTTTCGAACTTTTCAACAACTAACTCAAGAAAACATGTTTTAGCTTCAAGAAAAAATTTGCTTCATTTCAAAATAAGAAAGACATCCCTTAGAAAATCTTCATCAAGCTGAAATTTTGATAATTGATTCCTGAATTGATTTAAATTTTCACGAGATAGAAGGTTTGCCACCAACCCTGTCATCTTGTTTAGTAGAAAACCTGGTCAACATGTAGTGGAGTCGCCATGAATGCTCTAAAAGTTGGGTTCTTTTAAATCATGGAGTCGCCAGGTGAATAATTCAGCCTTGATGTGTCTGATCACTGTCCACCATAAGTAATCAGATCTGAACTTTGATGTACTTTTCTGAGGAAGATATATCGATCCCCAATATGGTCGCCACTATGTTAGCACTCCGTAAATTCGTGGTTGAAAACAAGTCACGGAGATAACATCAAAACTGTTTTTTTAAAGCTGGTATCTAGCCCTGCCAGCTCCAGAGAGGGATCTTTCTTTATGATTTAGCTTTGTTTGATTAGGCTAGTTAATGAGCACAAAATTTGGTTTTAAATTGGTTGGTTGGAAGAGCACGAGAAGGCCATTGGGCATTGGAGTCAAAGAGGCTTGGGTGATTAATTTGCAGAAGTATCAGTGAAACATGGCAAGGTAGATGTACTACTATGTATCTTTCAGGCTTTTAAATGGATTATGAAAAAGAAGAGAATGTAAGACTTGGCAGAGACTGAGGAGCAATTAAGAATTCCTCAATCTGTCCTTAGTAGAAAACATGCAGATTGTAAACACAACCAGAATAGGGTGCTCTAATCAACAAACCCTATTCATCACACTTTCTGTTTAACAATTAGATTTGCAGAAATACAAAGAAAGAGAAACAAGGAGTAAACACTTTTAAATAGAAGGAAACTTGACCATTTAACACACCTCATGAATCCTGAACAACTGGTCTGGTGCTACTTTGCAAACAGTCACTTGAAATTCAGTGAACAACATTACAGAATGGGATTGTTCCTCATCGTAGATTCCAACTCTCGAATTCTTCGAATACATGAAGTATTTATACTAATTCTACAAAGAATGCCGTATCAAACAGACAAACTGTTATTAATTACAAAAATAACAGTGTTTGACTAACGTGACCAAAAAGGTGGAATCGTTGAAGGCATCTAGACATCTGGCACTTTTATCTAGGAAACGGTTGTTGCACGATCTAATTTGATTACTGCGCTGGCTATTGTGCTGGCTGTAGCTGGTCTTTGCCCTTCCTGATACTCGCATAACTTCTCCCATTGATCTTCATCGAGAATATTTATCTTTGTGGCCTTCTGATAGATCTTATCTACCTCAGTATATCTAGCAAATGTGGGTTTGACCACAAAGATATGCTTTATCTCATGCTGGATGAAAATGTCGTTACTCATAGCTTCTAGAAAAGCTCTCCTTGTCATAGCACCTTTGATGTTTGAAAATTCGGTTATATCCTTTGCCATTTCTTTAAGCTTCTTTACATAATCTTCTCTGGTTATCAGTTTGTCATGGAGCGGATCCGTTGGGTTAGCGGTTAAGTAAATTAATTACTTAAAGGGTTGATTTGTGCGGGAGTGGAGGTGATTGGCGAGAGCAACGGATGGATAAGGTGGCGAAACGGGATAGGCGGAGATATAACGGTCATGAAGATGGTTTTATTGGCAGAGAAAACCGTTTTCGGAGGGGGTAGCATGTGGTAAGTGGTTTTAGTCTAGGGGGGTGCGAACTCACCAGTGCTCGCCACGTCGTTGTGGGTCCAGAATTTGATACCGCCCATTTCGGACCCCCAGCTGTGTTAAAGCCTAAATGGGAGAAGGGGGCCGAAATAAAACAAGAGCCGTTGATTAAAGAAGTGGGGAAGATCTCGATGCGGAACAGTCTGCGGGCTATATCGCAATTCGGGAATCGGAGGAGTTATTCATAAAACACAAAACGTAAGTTTTGCAGATTGCGAATTGCAATGGGAGGTGAGATGACGTGGAGCAGAGTGAGCAGGAGTAATAACGGAGGTAATAGGTGTTAGGACCGGTGGAAATCACAATCACATTTCGGAACGAAGGGTAATATCGCATTTCACAAAGTCAAACTTATCGCATCTCGGGGATCAATGCTTATCGCAATATCGGAGATCGGGGAATGAGGTGGAAGTAAGTGCAAGTGGTAAGTAATATTTGCGAACTTGCGATGCGAAAAGGTGATGGGTTAGGATGACGGGAAAGGTGGCGGCGTTTAATATGGTGTGACGAGATGAATGGTGGGGTCGGGTATTTAATGGAATATGAACGGGATATTATGAAAGGGTGAAAACTTAGGGAAATGAAATGATGTGATTAATTCACACAAAACATAGTAAATTATCCCCTAATGCTGCGTTTGGACGTGCAAGCATATTTTCCTTAAGATTTTATCCTTTTTCTGGAAACAATTTACAATGTGGAATATTATTTACATATGAAAGATCTGAAATGAAATAATCAATCACCTTGAGATCCTATAGATTATAGGACCCTAATAGATCACCTAATGGGTATTCTAGATCAAAGGTTCAATGGTGACACTTTAGTAAGCTTAGTCAAGGTATTCAAACTAAGAACAAGGCTCAATTCTATGTGATAAGGAAAAGCGTACCTATGAAGAGGCCTATAAAGAGGGACTTGTAGCTTAGGGTTTTCAATGTATGGTTAAAAAATACTAAATAGCACAACTAGGCATCAAGAGGAGAGAAAAGGTTTGCTTTAAAGGTATTGTCAATTCTCTTTTTGGCCAAAATTTTTGCTATGGTTTTTTGGCTTCTTTTCCTTTAGAAACACCTCTTTTCGTCATTTATGACGATATTTTCTCATATTTTTCTATAATAACACTTTCCTAAGGTATTTTCAGTGAATTTTTAATTTTTAAAATTTCATGTAAATTTTTTTTCATTGAAAATCTGGGCAGATCAACCCGAAGATATCACACATCCTGTCGGCCAAACTAGCAAAGCCTTACCTTGAGGGCGTCGAGGAGAATTGATCCCGTGACCTCCCATTGGCGAGGTACTTTAACAATGGGAACTCATCCAATTGAGCTAACCCTTGGGGCTAAAATTTAATGTAATTAATTGGATTGTGAAAGGAAGTTGCATATTTTATTAGATTTCGTAAATCATCCTTCGTTGTCATATTTGCAGGTGAGCTGGGTAAAACAAAGACATGGGTTTTTCTAGTTGGCATCCCAATTTGGTGAAATGCCTATTTGTTTGAGCTGAAACTGTCTTGAGATACCCAATCAACGCGGACACTCGGGCAGCTAAAACGTAGCATGATTTGCTAAAAATGCCTAGATCTAAGTTTTAAAGATTATATGCACGATTTGAGCGACCAATAAGGTCGATTGGATTAGATCTTACTCTTCAAATAGTTTGCAATTAATTTAGAATAAGATTTATGAATATTTTGTTAAATTTTTGCTTGCTTGCCCAAAGCATATGTTATTAATTTGAAAACTCAAATTTCGACTTGGAAGCTTAAAGTTGGATTGCAAATCTGTTATTAGCTATTTTCATCAATTAATGGAGTACTGTTGAAGTTTTAACTTCTGGTTTTAAGTTTAGTGTGCTTGCTTGAACCATGGAGGGCTCCCATCTCTTGAGCTAGTACACTCTGTTCTCGCAGTGCATTATCTTGGTAAATACTTGTTGTTTCACATTGAGTTTGATCATATTTTCATGTTTATATTCACTGATTGCATCCCTGTACATTCAAATTCAAGATTGGTTATGAAACGGACTTCTTGGACAATGTGTAGATAAACTTTAAAAGTTAGTTTTGAACTGCTGATTATATGTGTTATTTTCTTTTTGTTTCATGACTGTAATACACTTTTTTTAGAGTTGTCAACACTGCTTTAATATAGTTTTATTAGTTGGTTATTTAAGTGTAGGTTAATTAGCATAATAGTCATATCCTTTCAATTTTTTATAGCAGTCATACTTGTTCAATTTTGCATCAATGGAATACATCACTTACTAAATGTTTAAATATATTTAAGGATCATAAATTCGTCATTGGTTGAAGGATTTGAGTAAATACTATAGTTAATACTATTAGCTATCCCGATAAGAATAGTCCTTTGAGGTCATACTCGGTGAACAGCTGGGTTGAGTATGTACCTTGGAGACAATGACGATGGTGTCTATAGTCATTGGTCTCACCAGCATTGTAGCTCATGATGAGATGGAGCTGTTAGTCAAGGCCTTGCTATGAACAATGCTGGATTGACATGATGCTAGAAACAGATGGGTTACAAATCCAACTCTTCTTATGAGATCTCTTCAGATTGAGAATAACCATGTGCCGTTATGAATACCTTCCTAGTTAAGAGGGAGTGTTGAAAAGTGTAACTAGGATCAGTCTTCATAATGACTTGTAGTTATGATTTTATGTAAATAAAGAAGACAAAGAATAATAAATGTATTATGTTACTTGCTTCACGGGTTTCATGAGCAAGGAGTTTTATTATAGGTCAAAGACTTCTTCTTGATGTCTTTTAGGATTTGTCATCTAGTCACAAATATGATTAAGAAGTAATGTATATGAAGTCACGTTACACATGTAAAAAGACATGTCAATTAGGTAAAAGATTCACTCCAA
This sequence comes from Pinus albicaulis, assembly GCA_034641835.2. Classification (NCBI taxonomy): domain Eukaryota; kingdom Viridiplantae; phylum Streptophyta; class Pinopsida; order Pinales; family Pinaceae; genus Pinus; species Pinus albicaulis. Next base: position 1,733,454,462 of record CM076580.1, on the reverse strand, counting down.
GATATTTGTCACTATACCCCTTGAAGTCAGCTCAAAGTACGTTGAGAATTCTGCCTTGAAGAAGTAGGCCTACCTACACATGATCACATCGGCCTAGAGCAGAGAGACAATCCATATATATAAAAGAGGACTGCGGTCTCATTTGTCACAATAAAATTCGGTCATCTCTACAATAATTTAGTGCAGATGTCAGTGCGAAAGGTTGAGGGTTATACAACGAAGAAGGTAACTAATAAGTGGGTAAAAGATCTCATAGAATTCGGATATATCACCACTGCAATCTCAGCAAAGGCCAAAGTAGATCTCAGGATTATTTCAGCTCAGTTAAGGGTGTAATCTAGTGCAAATCAGTGCTGGAAGGTAACTGAAGCTAGGAGACATTTGGAGACTGAAAGGGAAGCCAAAAGGACTGTGTCAAGGGTTGCAGGATTAAGAGACCGAGACTCTCTTAGTGACGGTGCTGAACAGTGCAAGAAAGAAGGACAAAGTGTGAAGAGATAGTGACAAGTATTTTGGGTAATCTTGTGTTAAAGTCTTTTGTCAAGGGTCTTGGTATTCTCAATTGATGCATCAATAAGAAGAGATTTGTGGGTTTTCCCCTCAAGAGGAGGGGTTTTGGCCCTGGCTTGCAACCTACATATTGTGTCACTGTTCTTATTGTTTTGGTAATTGTTTGATGTATTGCTTATCATCACAACAATAATCAAAGAGAGAGAAGCTAAAGTATAACACAGGCAGTTGTCAAGTAAGGGAATTGAATTAAACACTGCCCTACTAAATTCTCAACAGGATCGAGTCTAAGTTAATTTGAGCCATTGATTAAGATCTAATCTTAACAGTTGATATGTCAACAAGAGATTATAAGAAGGAGCTCGATGGACACTTGGAGAACACACATGAGATTTGCATCGATCGATTTTGCTGGGAGATCGAATTCTCAGAGAAGCAACACTGAGTTGCTAGAGAGAGATCCAGTGAGATCATTGCAGTGAAGGGCAAAGATAGTAGACCGGAGGAAGTTTTCTAGATCCGGGGAGTGCAAGGCATAGAAGACATTGAGAGCCACAAAGAGGCTGCGCAGAGCTTCAGAGGGAGTTTGCTATTTTGTTGAGAGACAATCGAGATCTAGTGCCAAAAGTCGGGGTGTGAGTTCGGAGGACCGGGGAGTCGAGTTTCAGTGAACAAAAGATCAAAAGGAGGAGGTGACGCAGTCCCAGGAGTTGTGATGCAATGACTGCGTAGGCTAACATAGTAACTACGCAGGGCAACTCTTCTCCAGTTCAAATTAGTTCCAGATTGCCCGTGACAGTGTGAGATTTTCTCACTAACTCTTTCTTCAGTATTTCTGTATCCGATAGCTAGTTTGGGCATCCAACTATTTGTACTTAGATTACCACTGCATAATATTAAAACCCTCAACTGCTGCGCCAAATTTTCCAAGTTGGGTTTTTCCGGGGACGTTTGTCCAAAAATAACGGTGTACTTGTGTGTGTGTTTCTATCTTCTTGTGTTGTATTTTCTGCAGTATTTTATGTTGTGTAGGATGCAGTGTGTTTGATTTCGATGTTTACTGTGTAACATCGTAATAATTTGTTCAAATAATTAACGAATAGGAGAAATCTAATTAGTTGCTCCAGTAGGATTTCATTAGTGAATTTTTCACTTGGTATTAGAGCATAGATAGAAGCCAGAGAGCTCAGTTGTAGAAGGAAAGAGGGTGATTCAAGGCAATGCATAGGCAGCTGCGCAGTCCAGAGGCCAACAGGGAAGATTTTTGAGGAAATTTGTGTCTCTGAGTGAGTCAACAGAGCACAAAATTTCCAGATTGAGATTTGCCAGAGGCATAGGGGGCAACAATAGAAACTTCCATGCAGAGCAGATCTTCAGCTGGGACGCAGTGATTTTGCAGCAGTAGCTGGCAGAATAGCGTCAAGAGGAAAGAAGAGCACACTGAGGGAATTTTGTCCTCAGAGAATTTCTAGCCAGGAAATTCTAATTTTCCACACAGAGCAACAGTAGCCGAGAATAGTCTTGCTCACTCCAGCAAGGAGTGTGTAGAGCTAGTTAGCAGCTGCGCAGAGGGATAGAGGCAAAATTCGACTTTGTTTGGCAAGATGGAATCAACCGGGTTGAGAGATCATAATCGATTAGACAAAGCATCTAACTATGTGATCTGGAAGGCAAGGATCTCCTTCCTTCTGGATGAATTTGATATCAAAACCTACATCGATAATGTGGTGGTTGTCCCCATAGATCCAGATCAGAATAAGACGTACAAGAAGGAGATGACTAAGGCGAAGAGGATGATCCTTGATGGAGTTTGGGATCTTGTGGTATCTCACATAGCGCCCCTGGGAATGACCAAAGAGATGTGGGACTCCCTTGCCACGCTGTACAAGGGATCTTTCGAGCAACGGAAGATGTATCTGGAAGAAAAGTAGAGGAGCACACGTACGCAGAAGGGAGAACGCATAGACCACTTTCTCCACTGGCTTCAGGATGTCCGAGATCAGTTGGCTTAGGGTCAGTGCCTCAGGCTACAAAGATGGTGCAGATAGTTCTAAATGCAGTCTCAGAAGAATGACAAGTGTTTGTCAAAAGTATTTTGGGTAGAGAAACATTGCCAAAGTGGGATAGGATGTGGGTAGATTTGCAGCAAGAAGAGCTGCGGCGAGACTTGGTGAAAATCACCTTAGAAGGCAGCTATAGTAGTGGGAGGAAGGCAGATGTGAAGGAAGAGGAGAATGCAACCCTCACATCAAAGGGCCAACAGGAGCAACACAAAAGAAAGAAGGACGTTTCAAAGATCAAGCGCTTCAGATGTGGTGAAATTGGTCACTACGCTACCAAGTGTCCACTCAGAAAGAGGGACAAAAGAGGAGAGGCAGGATCAGCAGGCTGCATATGTAGAGATCGACAGGTTGTCCTCCAGACTGGAGGAAGAGTTTGCCATGATTACTGACATACCTCTAGGGGTGGTGTGGGGTGATTTGGTTTTGTAGCCCCAAAGAGTTATAGGATGGGAAAGATCCTTGAGGAGTCCACCTCTTGGATCAATTCCTTGTTACGGGAGCCCATAACAATAGTAGCATGATGGACCAGTGATAGTTGGTGTAGTCAGGTGCCAGAGTGACAGATGTAGTGGATAGTAGCGTCTGAGACTGAGAAGCGCAATGCAGCAGTGCAGTTGGCACAGTGCAGAGTCAACAGTAACGCAGATGCTTTAGTGAAGTGCAGAGACTAGCAACAGTCAGGACTCGGGTGACAGATGCATCAAATTGAACACAGTTGGTTCAATATGATGGATATCTCTTAGTTGCAACAGGAAGAGATGAGAGACAGTTGTAGATGTTGCAGTGGCAGCAACAACAAAGTTGAAGTGCAAATTCAGAGTTGCACAATAGTTGGTGGGAAGTGAGGCCAGACATCAACAACGCAGCAACAGGTGATATAGAGTCAGAGTGATGCTTCAGAGGGTTGCAACACTAGAGCACATTCCTTGCTAAGAGGGAGTGTTGATTTTTGTAGCATCAGATGTGCTCTAGCCTCGAGATTTTGTAGAGAGGCTAAGACACATGCATTCTCCAAGACCCAGAAATCGTTTGGGAAAATTCCACCCGGAGATGATTTAATTAAAATAATTAATCATTTTTAATGTATTCCTAAGTCTAAACTTAGGAAATGAGATTAATTAAAGGGTATTAATTAAATCGAGTGCGAATCTTCTAGATAAAGGCGTGGATCGAGTCCAAGTTAATCTGAGCCATTGATTAAGATCTAATCTTGGCCGTTGATATCTCAACGAGAAATTACAAGAAGGAGCTCGATGGGCACTTGGAGAACACACTTGAGATTTGCAGAGATAGATTTTGCTGGGAGATCAAATTCTCAGAGAAGCAGCGCTGAGTTGCTAGAGAGATATCCAGTGAGATAATTGCAATGAGGGGCAGAGATAGTAGACAGGAGGAAGTTTTCCAGATCCGGGGAGTGCAAGGTAGAGAAGACATTGAGAGCCACATAGAGGCTGCACAGTGCCACGCAAAGCTTCAGAGGGAGACCGCTATATTGGTGGAGACAGTCGAGATCCAGTGCCAGAAGCCGGGGTGTGAGTTTGGAGGGTTGGGGAGTCGAGTTTCAGTGAGCAGAAGATCAAAAGGAGGAGGTGACACAGTCCCACGAGTTGTGACGCAGTCACTGTGTAGGCTGATGTAGTTACTGCGCAGGGCAACTCTTCTCTAGTTCAGATCAATGCCGGATTGCCCGTGACAGTGTGAGATTTTCTCACTAACTCTTTCGTCAGTATTTCTCTGTATCGGATAGCCAGTTTGGGCATCCAACGATTTGTACTCAGATTACTACTGCATAATATTAAAACCCTTAGCTGCTGCACCGATTTTCCCAAGTTGGGTTCTTCTGGGGACGATTGTCTCAAAAATAACGGTGTACTTGTGTGTGTGTTTCTATCTTTCCTGCGTTGTATCTGCAGTATTTTATGTTGTGTAAGCTGTAGTGTATTTGATTTCGATATTTACTGTGTAACACCGTAAATAATTTGTTGAAATAATTAACGAATAGGAGAAATCTAATCAGTGGTTGCAATAGGATTTCATTAGTGAAATTTTCACACCCAACTCATGATGAAAACCATCTGCCAATCACACACAATGTCCTGTGCTGCATCCTCACCATTAGGCACAATTTATCACTAGCGCATCTGTGTGATCCAAGCTTGTTAATCAAGGCAAAATTGATACATCATATGGGGCTTCTCTTCTGAATTTGGGGCTTTGATCTCATAGTAGTGTTACCTCCTTAGGTAGGAGTGGCTAATAAACGATCATAGTAGGTGTTCCCATCCCCTAAGGGGAAAGACATGTCCCTGGTACTTCCTTCAATTAATAGGTGGCATGTGAATAATGATGAAACAGATGGGGACAAAGGGGTCTTAAGGTCAAATTCCATGGGTACACAGATAACAACAATGAGGAAATCCACATATTGGGTGTACAAATGTGAGAAGGCAGCAATCGTGGTTGTATGAGTTACCCCAACCTTTGTTTTTCCACCCCTCTTTATTTCCTTTTTACCTTTTCTTGGATTTTCTTTGTATTATTACTCGAAGCTCTAGGAAATAAGAGCACACTATGAATGATGTAAAGCAGTTATTACCCCCTTAAAAGTGCGGAAATTCATCTCCCACTAGGAGTTGGGACATATGATGTGATGGGACAGCTGTGAAATTTCCATGAATGCAGTAACCTGAAATTTATCTTCTAACTTATGCAGTTTATGTCTCTGTAAATTAGTTTGCAGCAAATAACAATAAAATCACTACTGCAATTCTTTATAAAATTAAATACGGGAATTGAGAAAATAACATGCACAAAAAAAATTGGACACCAATATTTTTGGGCAATAGTCCCTGGAAAAACCCTAATGTGGGGAAAACCAGTGCAGCAAATGGGGGTTTTATTATTAATTCTTCAACAATTTAAGAGTACAATAATCCGCTTGCCTAATATTGGCAAAAGCTCCGACAAATTATAATCTCCACTGGCAAAATGATCTAGAGACAAATTCTCCTCTGCAAATCGATCTGGCCTTCTCCGAAAAACTCGCACTCCTCCCTTACTTCGCACTGCCTGCCAGAAATGCAGACTGCTTGCTCTAGAAAATTCGCACAACCTCCAGGAATCACTCCGTGCAAGTAAAACTGCCTTCCTCTACCTCTTGAAGTTACTCACACCTCCTCCAACAATTATTTTGGCAATTGGAAGTGTAAACACTGCTCCAACTACATGCACTAGTTGAACTGGATAGCTTGCACTACCTGAATCAACCTCCTCTTTTGCAGATAAATCGACCTATTTTCTTGTTACTGGAACACTGGAAAATCTGTGGAAATCCTCTCCAAAAATCTCCTCCCAAATCTCTGTTGAAACCCTTGTTGCTAGTGTCCCACTCTGCTTTAACTGCACCCTTGTTGAATCACTGCAACTGGGAAGTCGAATTGCTCAGGTGTTATATCTCTCCAAACCCCATTGACTTGATCTTTAAAATCTCTCATTGAGCTATAAATGACCATGATCTAATCACAATCGATGGCTAACATCATCTTGATCTCATCAAGTGACTTTTCCAGAAGTTTGTAGAGAAAAATCGATTTTCCTCAATTAATTTGATTTAATTAACCAATTTTCCTAAATTAGACTTGGGGGAAATTTTAATAATTGGTCAATTAACATAATTGAGGTGTTTCTAAGGCATTTCTTATGAAACCCTTTTTGGGTTTTGGAGATCATGTGTTCCTTAGCCTCTTAGACACCACGAAGACTATAACTCCTATCCGTTGCGACCAAAAACTAACAACAACAAGTGGCCCTAGGAACCAGGGTGATGGCCATAATGATAAGGTGTAGAGCTCATGCTTGGCTTTTGTCCACGTGTTATTATTTAATGTCTCGACCATCTTTTGCATTTTATGATTTTCTTTTTCCTTGCTTGTGGCCATGATATGCTTTTGAGTTTCTTTTAGTTGCATCGACCTCTGGGGGCAATGTTTCTAGGTTCGACCCAAATGTTGAGAAATCTAGGGGGACAACAAATTAGATGATTTCTCTTACTTTTGATAACTTCTTGTGATGTATATTTACTTTTATTAGCTTCTTGGTTCACTTGATTATTATTAGTATACTCTTCATCAAAAACTACCAAACCATAAAGAACAATAAGACAAAGGACACAAAATATAGGCAATCAGGCAGGGCCAAAACCTCTCCAATTGAGAGGAAAACCTACATGAATTCTTCTTTTCTTATAGAACTTCAATTGACGAATTCTAAGACCTAGACCCTTGACCAAAAACCCCTCCAAGACTAAGTCAAATCAATCCTTTGATCAACTCTTCTTCCACAAAGTCAATGATGGTCAAACTTGCTGCAACGCTCGTATTTTCGGATTCTCCTCAAATATTCGGCCTCTATTACAGGTCTATTATTCTCGACCTACCTGTAATCTTCTGCAGTTCTACACGTGTGGACAAATTGGGACAGATCAACAAGTTTTCTCTTCCTCGCTTGGGATATCTCTTCTTCCTTGTCACTTCGTCTTAGCAAAACTGATTCTTGACACCTTTTTTTGGCCTTCTAAGGATGACTGTAACTGTTATCTTCACTACAACAGAGAGTGGCCCAAAAATCTTGAATGCGTGAGGCGTACAACCTAGAAAACAATCCTTCTAACCTTTCGATTTTCTTCTCTTCTTCTTATCCTCTTCTTCTTCGCACTTTTCCTCTTTCTTACTCAAACTTGTGAGAGTGATAAGTGTGTCCTTGAATGAGGCCAACTCCTCCTTTATATAGGCTTCTTGTCCATGTTTGTAGGCCATCTTGTAACTGCCTTTAGGCTGACTTTTTGCTTGTGTAGGCTGACTTGTTCATTGTACCATGACAAGGTCTTGGAGGGTCTTTTGACGCTAATTTTGACTCAATTAATTTTCTTTACATCATGTAACATGCCCAAGAAGGGTCTTTCATACATGACAATGATTCTCTTGACATGTAGACTCAATGACAAGCCTTAAAAGCTTTTAATGGGAGCTTGACTTATAAAATAAATTTCCCTTGAGCATGAAACCCATGCTTCGATAACAACAATAATAATTTTTATTTTTCTCTTTTCATTAAATACATAAAATCATGGTTACATTTGTCATTATGAAGATCGAACCTAGTTACATATTTAAACTTTCCCTCTTAATTAGGGAGGTATTCATAATTCATACAAGGTATTTGGACATTCTCAGTCTGAAGAATTCAAATAAAAAGAGTCGGATTGGTAACCCTTCTGTTTAGCATCATATCAACCAACATTGTCACATAGCAAGGCCTTGACTAACAACCCTATCTCTCCATAAGATCAAAGCACAATGCTGGCGAGACCAATGATTGACAAACACCATCATCATTGTCTTTCAAGGCATATACCCCACCCGGGTGTTCACAGGGCATGTCCTTCCAGGACTATTCTTATCTTGGATTTCTAGTCCTCAAAGATTATCGATCCTCTACAACTACTCTTATCTTGGATGCCCTACCTCATCCTCAAAGAGTATCGGATGCCAGATGCTTACCCAATCCTCCATTATTTCTTCACAATATGAAGACAAGAATTTGTGTACCTCTCCCTCTTAACCAGGGAAGATATACCCATTCCTACAGGGAATGTAACCAAGCTCCCTCTAAGCAGGGACTTGTGCAAGATCCTCTTAACTAGGGACTTGTTTTCAGTAGCTTACTTGTTCTTCAGTGGATATCATGGTATCTTCAGCTGCTAGAAGAGCTCCTCCTTTCTATGTCATGAATATTTATCATTATGGAGCCTTCATCTTTTGGGACTTCTTTGTAGGGCATCAACCATCCATCACTTTCCTTCATGAACCATGTCAGTCATGTCATCTTTCTCTTCATCAGAAAGTGATCTTCTAATCCACATCTAGATTTTCTTCATACAACTGCCTCTTCCAAGTCATGTTTCCTTTAGGATCTTTCATCCAACCACATGAATGCTAGTTGTAGGTGACATCTACAACTCTCTTTTGGTAGCCCTGTATCAACCCATCCAGATGTTGTTCAAAAATAAAAAATGAACATCAAATCAAAGTTACCATTTGTGATGGCCTTTCATCATGACATCTTGCTTGCAACATCAACATCCTGCACATTCATAAGCACATCTCCAAGCATTTCAATGTCAAGGGTCTCCTTTCTTTCCTGACCTTATCAGGGTCTTCATGCCCTTCTTTATGGAGATGTTATGGCCAATTCTTCTAGTCATCGGATGTTGATTTCTTTTTCCACGTGACCATAATTGCACCTTTCACGATCTCTTTCTTCTTTCTTCACATATTGCTCCCTAGGAACTTTCATCCATCGTTCCTTCATCTTTGTCAACCACCTCATATTCCATATGAGGACATATTATGTTGATTTCATCTTTTCAATATGTGAACTATGTCTTCATGCATCTTTCCAAAGGAGAGATCTCTTTTCTTTGATCATGCTCATGATGTAGAGAATTTACCCATGCAACCATATGATGACATGACTCAATCAAATGGATACATACCTCTTTCCTTCTTTTGGTCATCTAGACTTCCTTTGGCAACTTTCTTTCCTTGATTGAGAATGACCTTGACATACTGCACTCCTTTGTCATCATTCCATCATTCTTCCAAACAATGGATCCCATACAAGGTGGAATTCATAGCGAGACACTTGCTTTTTCTAAGAGGTGAACCTTCTTATGAAGATTCCAACCAAGGATCTTGATTTTCCTAATCCTGCAAATGCTCCTTCCTGATGATGTATGATGAGATCTACATTAGATGACTTTCTTCTACCCATAAGCACTACTTATGCTTTCAATGAGGTTACCAAGAGCTACTTCCTTATGATTGATGCTATAGACTTCTATTTCAGTTATCTTTCAAGCTTCTTACAATGATGTCATGAGCTCTTGCTTCAATCGTATGCTATTATGCCGCCATTCCATAAAATGATGCATCCTATCATGCTTATAATGCTTTCTACCATTATAGCTATCTTTCAAAAAACTGAAAAGAACTTTGTGGAGGAGATCAGTCATAGTAGAGATCTTTCACTTCCTCCTTTGATTTCTTCTTTTCAACTTCTTCCACTTCATCGGTGATATGGGCTTCTTCCCTTCCTCTTTTGTTGTGTCTTTCTTGAGCTTAGGACAATTTCTTTTGTAGTGCCCATCTTCATGATAGCTATAACATTGGATCTTCGACATTGTTAGTCATCAGTATTTTTCACCATCTTTGGATGACTATAGAATGGTTATAGTTTTCTGAAAACAATATTCCTTGAATATTTTGAGTTTCAGAAATCTCACTGCCTTCATTATCTTCATAAAACCTTTTTCCCTATCTGTCAGGTTGCCATCTCAAAGTCACCCTGTTATTCTTAAAAGACTCATTATGGGCTTATACCTCTCATTTTCATCCTTCTTTCCTACCTAAAACCTCATTTCCCCATTTTCCCTTGTCAATAAACTCCACCCTCCCTCTAAGATTTCTTCTTGTTAACTCATTCCCATGTCCCCTTGAGCATAATAGCACTTTTGAAAATGCTCTTTTCACTTGGAAGTTTTCAAGTCAAATTTCATTCAAAATCAGGGCAAAAAGCACTCCCATTAGGTCATTAGGCTTTTTCATTTTTCAAGGTCATCCTTTCATTCCAATGAAGTCAGTTCACATATGAGAAGGATTGATTATGATCATCATGTTGTCAAAGCCATTTTGTCAAGCCTCAGTGAGCAAAAAAAAAGCCAGCTCGAGCAAAAGAAAAGCTAGCTCCATGACTTCAGCAACCTCCAAAGCAAAAAGTGTCAAAGAGTATCAGTGAGAAAAGGAAGAAGACTTCAAAACATTAGAAAGTGGGTTTCTCAAATCTAAATCAAATTCCACATGCCAACACATGAAATGTCAAAAGGAGTTGTCTTGTTCTAAGCATGCCCAAGTCATCATTGTTCATAAGCACTAAACCCTAATTTCATCTCCCATTGAGTAGGGTTTGCAATGAAAAAGAGGCATATGAGCAGAGGAGCCATAAGGTAGGTCATTTCAGCAAGTATGAAGCCATACCAACTCATAAACATCATGCCTCCATCATTTTCCAAGAAGTCATTCCAAGGGACAAATCATTTGCCACACACAAGGCCAGTTTCGCTTCAAATTGTGTTTCTGAACAAATAAAGATGAATTTGACAAAAGTGAGAGAGGTTTTTGTCAATCATAGGTCAAGGAAGAAAAACCTCCTTCAGATTTGACACAGGTATCATGGTTTGGGAGGAATGTTAAATTTACAGGTGCTACAAGAGGTTTGCTGCACTTCTGGAGTGACCTTGGGAAAATCAAGTTTTCTCATAGCTAGGGTGTCCAAATGACTTGCTTGATGAGTCAAATGATAACTAGACAGAGAGAGCTTTCCAATGAGCTATTATGAGCTCAATTTGGAGTTGAGAAAGGCCTCCAAAAGTTGCCTGCACCAGCACTCTGCATTTCTGCACCCTCATTCAACACTTTTTGACCAGTCTTGGGAAAATCAAATTTTGACTAGGCAAATGAACTCCAAACAGAAAACCAAAGGTAGATTTGGAAAGTAGACAGGATAAGCTTTCCAACGAGCTATCCTGGGCCCAATTTGGACACTGGGAAGGCCTCCAAAAGTGGTCTACAAAAAGGTGCAGGAAGGGCGTTGTGCATTTAGAAGATGCTGTGCACTTGGGAGTTGGCACTGCGCCCTTGCCCGATTTCCTCAACACATTTTCTGAAGGCGCTGCGCCCTTGCCAGAAAGGACCACGTGAAGATTTCCTTGGCGCTGCGCGCTTGACTTGGCACTGCGCCCTCAGCCATTGGCGTTGCGCGCCTAGACAGAGGATTTTTCCAAGGGTTGGGGCCATCCAAATCACTTCAAATGACTTTCAAATCTTTGCCAAAGTCCTCCAAGCACTCTTGAGGGGTAAGTACATGACATGAACCTTTCATTGAAGCTATTTGATCACTTTTAATCGAATGGAAATGAAACCCTAAATGAAACCCTAAAGGAAACCGTAAGTTTTAGCTTGAAATCACTGTTTAATTCCTATTTCATCCTCCTTAAAGAAAATCAGTCATAAACAAGGGTCATTTCATTGCTTGAGGGTTTTCATTCATATAGTTTGCCCCTTCACTCGTTCCCTTCATTTGTTCAAGTTGCCATCTCATTACCTTCCCCTCATCTCATTTCACTTCAACCCTAGGGTTTCCAAAACATAGTTTAAAATGTCTAAGGGAGAAGATAGTGGTATTGAGGCACAAATGCCAAGGAGACATGATCACAAGGGAGGGAAGATAAATAGATTTGAACCTATCACCATAAGGGAACTCATGGCCTCTCCTCTCATTGTATCTTGTTTTAAACATGTGGGATGCTTTGAGTTTTGTGAGAGGGTGCAGCAAGTCCAAAATCACCTGTAGCTAACAAGACTATTCATCATCAATCTACATGACAAGCAAGTCAATCTTGTCAGGGTTACATTTGAGATGTCCACTAATGCCATTGCAGCTGCTACAGGGATACCTAGTGTGGGAGAGAAGTGGTTCAAACAAGCAAACCTGGACATAAGTTATTTTGAACCATACCTCAAACTTAGGTATAAAGATCACCACAAGTCCATCTTCCCTTTTTCTCATCTTCTTGATAGATATGCACCCTTGATGAAGATAATAATGAAGTGTTTCACTTGTGAGGGAAGATTTTTGTAAATTTATGTAGATGTCCTATGCTTGGTGCAACTTTACTTTTATAACAACAATCACATAAACAGTTAAGTAAAATGTTGATAAAACATACCAGTGAATCTATAGAAGACAAACCAGAAATAGAAGAATGTGTTGGTGCGTTACGGCGATCAGCAGGATGCTTCAACCAGCAAAGTCTTCTTGGTCAGCCAACCCATAATGTGTCACAACAATCTTCAAATCTGTCACCCTAGTCAACTCAAAGTCAACGCAGGGCAGCAGCAATAAAGTCAGCGCAGCTCCAACTTCGGTCAACCTTTTGACCTCAATTTTTGTGCCAATGAGTACGACCTTCAAAAGTCGAACTCTCCACCAAATTTCAGCCAATTCGGACCATGCGTTGACCAAAGTCAATGCTGGTCAAACTTGCCCAAAAACCCTAACTGCAGATTTCTGGCTGCAGTAAATTTCGTCCTCCTTGCTGCGGTAAACTTCGTCCTTCTTGCTGCGGTAAACTTCGTCCTTCTTGCTCCTTAGATGTTCGTATAAGAGGAGGAGATGAGTGTTGAGATGAGTGGAAAAATGCTCCAACGTTGACTCTATAAATACCAATCATGAGAGGTGTGTGACACATCTGCTGGGGGTAAACACCTTAAGGCCGACCTGCACTTAAATTTATTATAAATAATAAATTCAAAATAAATGTTCTGCTCATCAGATTAAAATCAATTTTAGATCGATTTTACACCTCTTTGAAAGAGGAATCCAATACAAATATTGGAATCTTCATCTGAGCATCACAAGATGGAGTTTGGACTTAGTTGTCCAAATTTAACACTCCCTCTCAACTAGGGAGAACTCCATCCACCAGTGCAATCAAACATCGTGCGTCATCCCGCCGTAACTTGCTTTGCTGGCCTCTTTATTTCAGAACAAAAGTGGGTCAGTCACAAAGACATCATTCCCGGCTGACAGATTCAGCCCAGAGGTCAAAACCTCTATCAGACTCACAAAGAGTCTCCAACCAACTCGAAGTTGGTTCATCTGACCCGAAGTCAGGCAGAGGTCCGAGACCTCACAAGACTTGATCCCAGATCAAGTGGTTGGACCGTGCCATCCTAGATAGAGAGTACGGCAATCTCTGATGCGTCCATTAGTCTTTGCTACTAGTCTCTAGCTTTTCCCACCTCATTGGCCAAATGAGAGGTACTTCCCATGAGCCCTGAACTTAATGGGTAGGATGCATACGGGGCACAGATAATGAGAGGTGAACCAACTCAATAATCACAATGGTGGGGTCCAAGCACACCAAAAAGGTTTGGCAAGCCTAGCCTTGTGGTTGCTCATAGCTCCGAGAAGCTGTCCCCAAAGCCCCCCAGAGCTCCTCGAGCTCATCGTCCAACAGGACCCACATCATAGGGTCATTCCACGATACCAAGTCTCCCACAGAAGGTTAGGAACTTGACCTTCCCCAGGGGCTTAGTGAGAATATCTATGACCTGTTCATCAGTTCCTATATGATCGAGCCTTACGGCGCCTCGCTGTACCATATCCCGAATGAAATGGTACCTGATATCAATATGCTTGGATCGGTCGTGGAACACAGGATTCTCGGTCAAGCAAATCCCACTCTGGTTATCACAGAGTATCACGGTGGTATCTAGCACATGTCCAAACAACTCACTAAAGAGATTTCGCAACCAAACTGCTTCACAACAGGCCATACTTGTTGCAATGTATTCGGCCTCTGCGGTGCTCAAAGCCACCGACTTCTGCTTCCTGCTCATCCATGAGATCGAAGCAGAACCAAGATTGAAGTAGCATCCCGATGTGCTCTTACGATCCACCACACTGCCAGCCCAATCGGCATCAATATATCCAAGGAGTGTCACGCTCCCGGCAGTGTATCTCAACCCATGGTTTATCGTGCCCCGAAGGTATCTCAGAAGATTCCTGGCACCAACCCAGTGAAAGTGATGAGGCTCAACCATCTGTTGACTCAAAGTGTTCACTGCAAAACATATATCTGGACGGGTGTTCACTAAGAACATCAGGGCCCCTACGAGTTGACGATACTCAGTAGGATTTGCCAATACGGGCCCAGCAGCGCTGCCACTCAACTTCTTGAATTTGAGTTCCATTGGTGTTGACACGGACTTGCAGTCCACCATACCAAATCTTTCCAGAAGTTTCACAATGTATTTTCCTTGAGAAAGGAAAATCTCGCCAGGTCTCTGCCAGACCTCCAGGCCTAGGAAGTAGTGCATCAGTCCTAGGTCCTTAATCTCGAACTCAGCAGCAAGCTCCCTCTTGCATTGATGAATAAGAGGGTCAGCACCTGTCAGGAAGAGGTCGTCCACATACAGCACCATAATGAGAGGCTTACTCTGGACAACCTTGAAGTAAAGGTTCGGATCAGCATTACTTCGAGTGAAGCCCAGCTTCATCAAGTAGCTATCTATCCTCTCGTACCAAGCTCTAGGTGCTTGTTTCAACCCATAGAGGGCTTTCTTCAACCTGCAGACATGGGTGTCCCGATCCTGGACTTCAAACCCCAAAGGTTGTTCTACATACACCTCTTCCTTTATTGCACCATACAGAAAAGCGGTCTTGACATCCATCTGATGAAGACTCCATCCTTGCGCAACAGCAAGGGCTATGATTGATCGAATGGTAGTATATCGTGCCACAGGTGCAAATATGTCATCATAGTCTATTCCTTCCTTTTGAGAGAAGCCATGGGCAACAAATCTTGCCTTGAACTTTTCAGCACTTCCATCAGATCCATGCTTGATCTTGTAGAGCCATTTTGTTGTGACAATTGATTTGTCCTTCGGTCTTGGAACCACATCCCAGACATCATTCTTCATTATGGACTCATATTCTTCGTGCATAGCATCCTTCCAGACTTGATGCTTTACGGATTCCTCAAAAGATCCAGGTTCAGATTGTACAATAGTACTCATGGCAGCCAAATACCCTTGGTATCTACACGGCTTCTTGCTTTCTCGGAATGTCCCCCTCGAGGCAACATGTCCCTCAGCATCTTCGAGAGTGTCCCTGAGCCATCATGGTCTCTTTCTCGGTGAAGGAGATGGATCGATTGGGTCCATTGGTCCTTCAGCATCAGGCATTGTCTCATCCTGCGGTTCTTCTTGATTTCCAGGCCTTGCTTCATAATTTTCCTCAGATCTCGGAAGATCTACTACTTTCTTCAGGGAAGCATCTTCGTCAAAAGTGACATCATGGCATATCTCTACTTCCCTTTGACCAGGTACATAGACTCTATAGGCCTTAGAGGTTTCGCTGTAGCCCACAAACATTCCTTTCTTCCCAGAAGCATCCAGCTTACTTCTCTTTTCTTTTGGCACATGAAAATAAACGGGACATCCAAAAATTCTAAAATGTGAGACGTCAGCTTTCTTACCGGTGAAAACCTCTTCGGGAGTTTTGGAGTCCAAGGCGGAATGAGGGCATCGGTTTTGAATGTATACAGCAGTATTCGCAGCTTCTCCCCACAGAAACTTCGGTAGACCCTGGTCACATAGCATGGCACGAGCAGCTTCCACAATGGTCCTGTTCTTTCGTTCAGCAATGCCATTCTGCTCAGGAGTATAGGCAGTAGTAGTCTCCCTCTTAATGCCAGCTTCTCTGCAAAAGTCCTTGAACTCATTTGACTCATATTCAGTGCCATTGTCGGTCCTCAAAATCTTGATCTTCTTCCCTGTCATATTTTCCACGAAGGCTTTGAAGGTACGGAACCACATGAAAGCCTCATCCTTCTTCTTCAAGAAGTATATCCAGGTTTTGCGGGAGAAGTCATCAGTGAATGTCATATAGTAAGAACATCCTCCCGGGGATGTCACGGGTAGCATACCAGATAGATCAGAATGGACCAGTTGCAAAATATCAGATGTCTTTGTGACACTTGAGGGGAAAGGTCCCCTTGTATGCTTTCCTTTGGCACAACCCTTACATACACCTTCATGATTATTTCCAAAATCGGGCATCCTTGTCACCACCTTCCTTGCTTCGGGAAGGGCCTTGTAATGAAGGTGTCCAAACCTCCAGTGCCACAGTTCAGTTTGTCGGATAGTATCACATGTCATAGCTCCCAGTGGACTTCCTTCAACCTGGTAAAGTGTTCCAACTCTAAAACCAATCACGATAGCTTCCTTGAGATTCTTTTTCCACATGCGCACCTTTCCATCAGTGAATGCCACATTGAAACCTTTTTCTTCCATGGCTGATATAGAGACAAAGTTCTTCTTCAATTTTGGTACATAGAGTACATCCTGCAAATGTAGGACTTGTCCTTGAGACAAGTGGAGGGTCACAGTCCCTGTCCCTTTCACGGGATATATGGCATTATCTCCAAGGATAATTTCCAGATTAGTATCCTTCTCAACCATGTCAGAGAGTGCTTCCTTGAACCCAGTGATGTGTCTTGAGGCACCACTATCTATCAGCCAGACATCCATAGTGTCGGGCGGGGATGCAACAAAGAGGGCAGATACAAGAATGCATTCATTTCTTTTATCAACAACATTTGACTCCTCATACCTGGAGTTTCTAGACCTTTTGAAAGGTTGATTGTTTCCACCAGAGGGAGCCTTCCTCTTTCCTTTGGACCTGTTGTTTCTTTGATTTCCATTCCTCCGGTTGTTGTTGTTGTCATCACTATCGGGAGAATCCTTCTTGAAAGGACATTCTCTAGCATGATGACCTGGCCTATGACAAGTGAAACACTTGCCCTTCTTTCCTTGGGTCCCTGCTCTTCCTTTGTTCTTTGGACCACCAGAGTTCTTCTTTCTAGAATGAGCAGCGTAGGCAGCATTTCTATCATTTTCGTATTCCTTCATTCTTGTCTCTTCTTGCATGCATCTTGACAGTAGCTCGTCAAAGTTAGGAATTGTATTGTTATTGAGAATGGTAGTGTTGAATACTTGCCATTCATATGGGAGCCCTCCAAGTGCGGTGAGTACCATCTCATGATCAGCTATTGTCTCCCCAATAGCCAGCAGATTGTTCCTGATCTCGGTCAGTTTCAGAAAGTATGTTTGGACAGACTCATCCCTGCCTTTCTTCAGATTATTCAATTGATTCTTGGAGAATAGCACCTGGTTTGCATTGTTTACTTTGAACATTATTATCAGCTTATCATACATCTCTTTGGATGTACCTAGCTCAGATATGTAGGCAACCAGACTTTTATGTATGGATTCCCTGGTCATTAGCTTTGCTTTGATCTCCCCCTTCTTATACTTGGTTTTGGCAGCAGCAGTACTAGTGGATGGAGGTTCTTGTATCTTACCCAGTACATAGTCCATGAGATCATGGTTTTCTAATTTGAGATCTAATATCATCTTCCAAGCATGGAAGTCATCCCTTCCAGTCAGCTTGTCATCCTCCTTGAAGCCATAACTTGTGGAACCCATTTTTCTCTTTTGGTGATTGCTATAAGTTAGGGCTTGTCTTCACCTCAGCTCTGATACCATGTAAATTTTTGTAGATGTTCTATGCTTGATGCAATTTTACTTTTATAACAACAATCACATAAATAGTTAAGTAAAATGTTGATAGAACATACCAGTGGATCTATAGAAGACAAACCAGAAACAGGAGAATGTGTTGGTGCATTACGGCGGTCAGCAGGATGCTTCAACCAGCAAAGTCTTCTTGGTCGGCCAACCCAAAATGTGTCACAACAGTCCTCAAATCAATTATCCAGTCAACTCAAAGTCAACCCTAGAAAAGTCAACGCAGTCCAGAAAAAGTCAACGCAGGGCAGCAACAATAAAGTCAACGCAGCTCCAACTTCGGTCAACCTTTTGACCTCGATTTTTGTGCCAATGAGTACGGCCTTCAAAAATCGAACTCTCCACAAAATTTCAGCCAATTCAGACCATGCGTTGACCAAAGTCAACGCTGGTCAAACTTGCCCAGAAACCCTAACTGCAGAAAATTTGCTGCAGTAAATTTCGTCCCTTTTTTTTTTTGCTGCAGTAGATTTTGTCCTTCTTCTCACGTGGGAGATGAAACTGCTTCTCAGATGCTCGTATATAATCAGAGGAGAAGATGTGTGATGAGATGAGTTGAAAATGCTCCAACGTTGACCCACCCTATAAATACCAATCATGAGAGGTGTGTGACACATCTGCTGGGGGTAAAAACCTTAAGGCCGACCTGCACTTAAATTTATTATAAATAATAAATTCAAAATAAATGTTCTTCTCATCAGATTAAAATCAATTTTATATCGATTTTACACCTCTCCGAAAGAGGAATCCAATACAAATATTGGAATCTTCATCTAAGCATCACAAGATGGAGTTTGGACCTAGTTGTCCAAATTTAACAATTTTCCCGCCTCTACTCATACCATATCCATCTTCTTATGCATTTCACTAGAGTTAGGATGTTGCATATACCATATTATCTCTTCCGTAGCATTGACAAAATGGCCTACATTGTGCAAAAGAGAGATTATAATCAGAAAATGCAGAGCCTATTTCATCATTCACTCATCAAGATGGTCGTCATGCATCAGCTACAATAGAAAAACATTCCATGGGATACATTCATTGCCAATGAGGTTTTCACTTCCGCACCTTTTCATCATCAATAGGATGTTCCTTCATCATCCCATCCCCCCGAATCCATTCCTCCATCACATCCTATTGTTCATACATCACCATCCACTAAACATCCATTCACCTCAAGTTGATCCTTCCTCATCACCTTTCCACAACCCTTCACCCTCATATCATGATACCAAAGCCTCAAGCAAAAGAAAAGAAACATTGAAGCAGTGGCACTAAAATGATTGACATTTGAGCTTTTTCCTTTCACATGTCAGTACAAGCATGTGTTTTCTTCACTTGAGGTGAAAGGGGCCATGCCTTCTTCATCGGCAAAACGGGTTGATAAAGGCAAGGAAAATGTTACGAGCATGTCATTATTGAGGAGGAGGACAAACATGAAATTGAGTAGGAGTTTCGGTTAATTGACCTCGAGTATGAGGATGAGGAGAGAATCCTCAATATGTTGATCAAAAGCAAGGATGCCAAGATTAGTGAGCTCCAAGCTAATCTTGGTAGGACAGAATGCGATTAAATTTTTGAGCTAGAGAATCGACAGTTGAAGACAAAAGCAGGCCACAAGTGAGGTCAGGGAAATCAGAGCTCAGAAAGAGGTCGGAAAGGCCAAGGCTTTGCTAGATGAGACCTTGGGCACTTTTGATGGCAGTGATGATGAGGAAGATCAACTTCCTAGACAGAGGCCAAAGACCATTGGGCTGAAGAGGGCTTTAGCCTGGGAAAGGCAAAAAGAGGCAGAATTGGCAGAGCAAGTCACTCCAAGTGAGTTGCTTGCCATAGAGATTAGCAAAGATAGAGAGAGCCAATTTGCATCTAGAGAGTCAACTAGAGAAGGCCAAGAGGGACACTAACATTCATAGGAAGATGGCAAGATATTATGCCATGAGAAACAGGATTGCAAGGGCCAAGCTCAAACGTGCCCATGCAAAGATTCGGGCTTTGATCGAGGCAAAGGAGAAAGAGAAGATCAATATCCTTGCTGATGTGTCCCCTCAAGCCTCTAAATCTTAATCAACAATCTAAATTCCAATTTTGGCACCTTTTTGCACATTTTGAATTTTAGACAGTTTGACTTGGAGAATTGGGCCAAAGCGCTGCGCTCTTTTTTGGGCCACTCAATTGCAAAATAGTCAACATATTCATGTTCCTAATGGCAAGTACATCAACCTCAGAAAGTTTCAGAGGATTTGGAGCAAAACTAGTCCCTCAAAAAGGCCAAAAACTACCAAAAAATCACCTTTTTGCCCTCTTTTTGGCACTAGCACTGCACGTTTAGCAGTCTTGGGAGAAGTGATTTTTGACAGGGCAAATGGGCACCATTCTGGAAAGTGAAAGCAGATTTGGAAAATAGACTCAGAGACCTTTCCAATGAGCCATCATGGAGCTCATTTGGACTCCGGGAAGGCCTCCAAAATTTAGCTGCAAAACAGGCCATTTTCTTAGTCTTGGCATTGCGTGTTTGCACTGGCGCTGTGCCCCTGTACCTTGGAGGTGCGCCATTACCAGGAGTTATTGCAAAAGATATTTTGAAGCCTTAAAATCAAACTTATTCCAAAATTAGCTCAGTAGTTATGTTAGAAGTTATTATTGCAATGAATGAGTTTTAGATATTTTGTCTTGGGCCTTGCATGGTCTCAAAGGTCAAAGTGCATTAACTATGTAATAAATGACATTTGAAACCCTAGCTAGGGTTCACCTCCTCATTTTGCAGATAAATAATACATGTATGTTTTATAGTTGTTGTTGGTTGATTGTTGAGCTGAATATTACATAGACTTTGAGTTGTGAAAGAAGTTTGGCTTTGGAGCTTTGTAAATGTTTTGGACTGAATATCAATGGAGCAAGCATATTCACAGGATTCATGAACTTGTTTAAATGGTGATGTTGTTCTGATCTTACATTTGTTTCCTTTTGTTTTCCATATTGTTCATCTTTTCTCTTGCAATAGAACATAAAATTTAGGTTAAGATATGCTGTTAGAGGCACCTTATGTCTGTCTGCTTTCTGTTGTTCAAATGTTTTCCTCTGCTGGGTTTGATTGGAGAATTCTTAATTGCTTTCTTATTCCACCTAGCTTGTTGTCTTTATTATGATTTAATAAGAGTCAAACCAAAGAAGTTTATGGTATGCCCGGTCCTTTGGTGTAGCTTGAAACATTGTTATTAAGGCATTTCTTTGAAGTTTACTGATTAGGGTTTGGCTAAAGAAGTTTATGGTTTGCCCTGTCCTTTTGTCCATCTTGAATAGTCACTTTGAAGGTCTTTTAAAGTCTGATTGAGGAATTTAGGAGTTCCTTGCTCTTTAATCATCACTTGTTTGTTATCTTAAATGTTTTCTTTGTCTGAAGGTAAATAGCTAGAGAATTTAGGAGTTCCCCGCTCTCTAGGGTTTGCTAGATTGTTGTCCCAAAGTTTACTTGATAAAGCTAGGCCAAAGAAGTTTATGGTGTGCCCTGTCCTTTGGTTATTTCTTAAGCATAATGATCTTAAAAGATTCTTCTTGTTCTATTATATGTTAAAGGATTCTTAATTGCCCTTTAAACCTACTAAACTCACAATTTAATGTTCATTTCACACTCACATAAGCTATTAAGATTCATTTGGCTTTGTTAACTTGCCCTATAAAACACCCTTGATTTATTGTTTTACTTTTCAAGTCTTTCACAGACCCCATAGCCCAATGGTTTGAATTTCTCTTACTCTACTTGTTCTTTTTAACAAGCAACCCAACCAAACAAAACAAAACAAACAACCCTATCATTTTAACTAGCCTAAAATCAGCATCCTAAATCAAACAAGTTATATCTTTTATACACATATAGAGAGAGCCCTCTCTGAGTCCAGAAAGGCTAGGTCCTAGGACTCCAAAGTTGGTTTGATGTTACCCTTGTTTATTTGGTCTTACCAATCTGACAAATTACAGGGACTTAACAGGCATATCCTTCTTGTTCTTTTTCTAGATGACCAAACCTTTCGAATTTTCCTTTCTTTCTAGCCATGGCAACAAACGTTTGAACTTGCTCTTTTGATTCTACATCACTTTTTGCTTTCAACCTAGTTTCTTCAATCTTACACAATGACCAAAGTTCACTGAATGGGGTGGCTTCCTTCTTTCCACAGATGCTTGATGTAAAGTTGCCCCATTCTTTTGGTAGTGCATTGAGTACTATGCTAGTCATTTCTTTATCGAACATTATTTCTCCCAACTCTTGTAGTTGGTCTCGAATTTCTGACACCCTCGTAAAATATGAGGCTATTCCTTCTTCCTTTGAAATCTTTATTTTGTATAGTTCTTGTGTTAATGATATCACGTCTCCTGCAGTACTTGCGGAGAATAATTCTACTAGCTTCTTTAATATTTCTTTTGATGTTTCCAATTTTGATACATATGGTATGAGGGGATCTTTGATGGATTCTATAAGGATCCTTTGAGCCCTTACATCCCTTTTCATGTACTTCGCTAGAGTTTGAACTTCTTCCTTTGGAGGTTTAGTGATTGAAACATTAACATGATCAACGACCTCATTTTTTATGAAGATCAAATTTGTCCTCTTTTTCCATGGAAGAAAGTTTGGTGACCCAACCAATTTGTTGCTTTCCTTGCAAAATGAAGTCATTTTGATAGATTCAGATGTGGACATAAAGATACTTACTTGTGAAGATACTCCTTGATGACAATATCTTCAACTTGATGCCTTCTTGACTTTGATGATGATTTTGATAATAAAATATGCCTTATTGATGAAGATGTCTTCCTTCAAATTTCATTCTTCAAAGAAAGGGAGATCACCTTGGTTCCTTGATGATGGTGACAACACCTTCTCCTTGTTTTTCTTTGATGTAGAGGCTTCAAGATGCTCCACGTTTTAGCCCTTCTTTTTTTGAGTAGAGGTAGGGTTTTGAGGTCTCCGTCTTTTCGAGGTGATGATTGTGCGAGGTTCCCAAGTATGCTTCAAGTGTAGAATCCTTCTTTGAACGAACTAGGGTTTTGAGGTCTTCTTTAGTAACTTCCTTCAAGATGATGATAAATATTTTTCCTTGTGGTGCCTTTGAGATGAGTGGTCTTTCTTGATGATTGATGCTCTTGATGATTTTCTAGTGCTTCGACCCTTGAGTGTCCTTCATTAAGCTGCCTTTCCTTGTCTTTTCACCTTAGCTCTGATACCATGTTGAGAAATCTAGGGGGCAACAAATTAGATGATTTCTCTTACTTTTGATAACTGCTTGTGATGTATTTTTACTTTTGTTAGTTTCTTGGTTCACTTGATTATTATTAGTATTCTCTTCATCAAACTAGATGAACAATAAGACAAAGGACACAAGATATAAGCGATTAACCAGGGCCAAAGCCTCTCAAATTGACAGGAAAACCCACACGAATTCTTCTCTTCTTATAGAAATTCAATTGACAAATTCCAAGACGTAGACCCTTGACCAAAACCCCCTCCAAGATCGAGTCAAATCAATCCTTTGATCAACTCTTCTTCCACAAAGTCAACACTGGTCAAACTTGCTGCAACACTCCTGTTTTCGACTTCTCCTCAAATCTTCGATTGTTTATTACGGGCGTAATTCTCGGCTTCTGTAATCTGCGAGTTTTACGTAATGGACAGTTAGGGAAAGATTAGCAATTAGCAAAACTGATCCTTGACACCTTGTTTCGGCCTTCTAAGGATGACTGTAACTTTTATTTTCACTACAACAAAGAGTGGCCCAAAAACCTCACACGTGTGAGGCGTATAACCCAGAAAACAATCCTTCTAACCTTTGATTTTCTTCTCTTCTTCTTCGCACTTTTCCTCTTTCTTAGTCGAACTTGTGAGAGTGATGAGTGTGTCCTTGAAGGAGGCTGAGTCCTCCTTTATTTAGGCTTCTTGTCCATGTTTGTAGGCCGACTTGTAACTACTTTTAGGCCAACTTGTTGCTTGTGTAGGCCGACATGTTCATTGTACCATGACAAGGTCTTGGAGGGTCTTTTGACTCTAATTTTGACTCAAATAATTTTTCTTTACAATATGTAACATGCCCAAGAAGGGTCTTCCATACATCACAACTATTTTCTTGACTTGTAGACTCAATGACAAGCTCTAGAAGCTCTTAATGTGAGCTTGACCTGTAAAATAAATTTCCCTTCAACATGAAACCCATGCCCCAAGAACAACAATAATAAATTTTTTTCTCTTTTCATTAAATACATAAAATCATGATTGCATTTGTCATTATGAAGATTGAACCTAGTTACATATTTCAACATTCCCTCTTAAATAGGGAGGTATTCATAATTCATACAAGGTACTTGGACATTCTCAATCTGAAGAATTCTCATAAGAAGAATCAGATTAGTAACCCATTTGTTTAGCATCATATCAACCAACATTGTCACATAGCAAGGACTTGACTAATAGCTCTATCTCTCCACAAGATCAGAGCACAATGTTGACGGGACCAATTATTGACAAACACCATCATCATTGTCTCTCAAAGGCATATACCCCACCTGGGTGTTCATAGGGTATGTCCTTCCAGGACTTCTTATCTTGGATTTCTAGTCCTCAAAGAATATTGGTCCTCTGTGAATACTCTTATCTTGGATGCCCTACCTCATCCTCAAAGACTATCGAATGCCGAATGCTTACCCAATCCTCCATTCTTCACAATGTGAAGACAAGAATGATGTGTCTATCTCTCCCTCTTAACCAGGGAAGATATACCCATTCCTACAGGGAATGTACCCAAGCTCCCTCTTAAGCAGGGACTTGTCCAAACTCCTTCTTATCTAGGGACTTGTTTTCAGTAGCTCACTTGTTCTTCGGTGGAGATCGTGGTACCTTCAGCTACCAGAAGAGCTCCTCCTTTTGATGTCATGAATATTTATCATTATGGAACCTTCATCTTTTGGGATTTCTTTGTAGGGCATCAACCATCCATCACTTTCTTTCACGAACCATGTCAGTCATGCCATCTTTCTCTTCATCGGAAAGTGATCTTCTAATCCACGTCTGGCTTTTCTTCATACGACTACCTCTTCCAAGTTATGTTTCCTTTAGGATCTTTCATCCAACCACATGAGGGCTAGTTGTTAGTGACATTTACAACTCTCTTTTGGTAGCGTTGTATCAACCCTTCCAGATGTTGTTCAAAAATAAAAAATGAATATCAAATCAAAGTTACCTTTTGAGATGGCCTTTCATCATGACATCTTGCTTGCAACATCAACTTCCTGCACATTCATAAGCACATCTCCAAGCATTTCAATGTCAATGGTCTCCTTTCTTTCTAGATCTTAACAGGGTCTTCATGCCCTCTCTATTGAGATGTTATGGCCAATTCTTCTAGTCATCGGATATTGATTTCCTTTTCCACATGACCATAGATATACTTTTCACGATCTCTTCCTTCTTTCTTCACACATTGCTCCCCAGGAACTTAAATCCATCGTTCCTTCATCTTTGTTAACCACCTCATATTCCATATGAGGACATATTATGTTGATTTCATTTTTTCAATATGTGAACTATGTCTTCATGCATCTTTCCAAAGGAGAAATCTATTTTCTTTTATCATGCTCAAGATGTAGAGCATTTACCCATGCAACCATATGATGACATGACTCAATCAAATGCATACATACCTCTTTCCTTCTTTTGGTCATCTAGTTTCCTTTCACAACTTTCTTACCTTGATTGAGAGTACTTCAACCATCTTGACATGCTTCACTCCTTTGTCATCATGCCATCATTCTTCCAAACAATGAATCCCATACAAGGTGGAATTCTTAGTGGGACACTTGCTTTTTCCAAGAGGTGAACCTTTTTATGAAGATTCCAACAGAGGATTTTGATTATCCTCATCCTGCAAATGCTCCTTCCCGATGATGTATGAGAGCTCTACACTAGATGAATTTCTTCTACCCATAAGTACTACTTATGCTTTCAATGAGGTTACCAAGAGCTACTTCCTTCTTATGATGATTGCTATAGACTTCTATTTCAGCTATCTTTCAAGCTTCTTATAATGATGTCATGAGCTCTTGCTTCAATCGTATGTTATTATGATGCCATCCCCTAAAATGATGCATCCTATCATGCTTATAATGCTTTCTACCATGATAGCTATCTTTCACAAAACTAAAAGAACTTGGTGGAGGAGATTATCTCAATCATAGTAGAAATCTTTCACTTCCTCCTTTGATTTCTTCTTTCAGCTTCTTCCACTTCATCGGTGATATGGGCTTCTTCCCTTCCTCTTTTGTTGTTGTCTTTCTTGAGCTTAGGACAATTTATTTTGTAGTGCCCATATTCATGACAACCATAACATTGGATTTTCGACATATCCTTCTTGTTCTTTTTCTGAGGACCAAACCTTTCGAATTTTTCTTTCTTTCTAGCCCTGGCAAGAAACGCTTGAACTTGCTCGTTTGATCCTACATCGCTTTTTTGCTTTCAACCTGGTTTCTGCAATCTTACACACTGACCAAATTTCATTGAATGGGATGACTTCCTTCTTTCCATAGATGCTTGATGTAAAGTTGCCCCATTCCTCTAGTAGTGCATTGAGTACTATGGTGGTCATTTCTTTATCGGACATTATTTCTCCCAACTCTTGTAGTTGGTCTCAAATTTCTGACACCCTCGTAAAGTATGAGGCTATTCCTTCTTCATTTGATATCTTCATTTTGTAAAGTTCTTGTCTTAATGATATCACTTCTCCTGCAGTAATTATGGAGAATAATTCTACTAGCTTCTCATATATATTTTTTTTATGTCTCCAACTTTGATACATATGGTATGAGGGGATCTTTGATGGATCTGTAAGGATCCTTTGAGCCCTTGCTTCCCCCTTCATGTACTTCGCTAGTGTTTGAGATTCTTCCTTTGGAGGTTTAGTGATTGAACCCTTAACATGATCAACGACCTCATTTTCTATGAGGATCAAATCTATCCTCTTTTTCCATGCAAGAAAGTTTGATGACCCAAACAATTTGTTATTGCCCTTGCAAAATGAAGTCATTTTGATAGATTCATATGTGGACATAAAGATACATACTTGTGAAGATACTCCTTGATGACAATATCTTCAACTTGATGCCTTCTTGACTTTGATGATGATGTTAATAATAGAAGATGTCTTCCTTGAAAAGTGATTCTCCTTGTTTTTCTTTGATGTAGAGTCTTCAAGTTGCTCCAATTTTTAGTCTTTTCTTTGAGTTGAGGTAGGGTTTTTGAGGTCTCCTTTTCGAGGTGATGATTGTGCTAGGTTCCCAAGTATGCTTCAAGTGTAGAACCCTTCTTTGAACTAATTAGGGTTTTGAGGTCTTCTTTAGTAACTTCCTTCAAGATGATGATATAATCTTTGTCCTTGTGGTGCCTTTGAGATGAGTGGTCCTTCTTGATGATTGATGCTCTTGATGATTTTCTAGTGCTTCGACCCTTGAGTGTCCTTCTTTAAGTTGCCTTTTGTTGTCTTTTCACCTTAGCTCTGATACCATGTTGAGAAATCTATGGGGCAACAAATTATACAATTTCGATTACTTTTGATAACTGCTTGTGATGTATTTTTACTTTTATTAGCTTCTTGGTTCACTTGATTATTTTTAATATTCTCTTCGTCGAACAACTACCAAACCATAAAGAACAATAAGACAAAAGACACAAGATATTGGCGATCAACCAGGGCCAAAAGCTCCTCAATTGAGAGGAAAACCCACACGAATTCTTCTCTTCTTATAGAACTTCAATTGACAAATTCCAAGTCCTAGACCCTTGACCAAAAACCTCTCTAAGACCAAGTCAAATCAATCCCTTGGTCAACTCTTCTTCCACAAAGTCAATGTTGGTCAAAATTGTTGCAACACTTCTGTTTTCGGCTTCTCAAATTTTCGGCCTCTATTAGAGGTCCTTAATTCTCGACCTACCTGTAATCTTTTGTAGTTCTGCACATGTGGACAGATTGGGATAGATCAACAAGTCTTCTCTTCCTCGCTTGGGATTATTCTTCTTCCTTGTCACTCTGATGTAGCAAAACTGATTCTTGACACCTTGTTTCGACCTTCTAAGGATTATTGTAACTTTTATCTTTGCTACAATAGAAAGTGGCCCAAAATTCTCGCACGTGTGAGGTGTATAGCCCAGAAATCAGTCCTTCTAACCTTCAATTTTCTTCTCTTCTTCTTCGCACTTTTCCTCTTTCTTAGTCGAACTTGTGAGAGTGATGAGTGTGTCCTTGAATGAGGTTGAGACCTCCTTTATATAGGTTTCTTGTCCATGTTTGTAGGCCGACTTGTTCATTGTACCATGACAAGGTCTTGGAGGGTCTTTTGACTCTAATTTTGACTCAAATAATTTTCTTTACAATATGTAACATGCCCAACAATGATTCTCTTGACTTGTAGACTCAATGACAAGCCCTAGAAGCTCTTAATGGGAAACCCATGCCTCAAGAACAACAGTAATAAATTTATTTTTCTCTTTTCATTAAATACATAAATCATGATTACATTTTTCATTATGAATACCGAACTTCGTTACATATTTCAACACCGAATATGTGGACAAGGGGAAGGGGGTGTACCAGTGCCCTAGAGCTTGTAATATGTGGAGGGAAGTGATAAATATGGTTTGGGAAAGTGGGCCACACTACCGAAATCGAAGTTTCCCAAGTAGTGCCCTTCCTAAAGCCATAGGCCAATGGGGTAGATCTGTTAATTTTTGGCAACTAGGTCCAAACTCCATGTTGCACTGCTCATATGACAATGGTCATATTTTTGTTGGATTCCTCTTTCAAAGGGGTGCAAGATTGATCTAAAGATCATCTTGATCGGATGAGCAGAACATTGATTTTGAATTTATTTTCCACATGTGCAAGGTCGGCCAGATTTATCCCACATGCCTAAGAGATGTGTCCCACACCTTCATTGATGAATATAAATTGGAGAGTCTTGGAGGTCATTTTCTCATCATCTCATCACACATTCTCTCATTTGTGATCTGATTGGTTCGATAGCCTTTGGAGGCCTTTTTCCCTCACACGTGTGGAGCGAAGCTGCTGTTTTCTACACTGATTTGTTTAGGGCTTTCTATTTTCTGCGGTGATCTGTTTAGGGCTTTTCTGCTGCACCGTTGACCAGCGTTGACTGTGGTCAACCCTTGGTCGTTTGACCTCAATCTTCTGCAGAAATTCCGATTTTAGGAGGTCATACAACTGGGCACTAAAATCGAGGAATTCAGGGCTGTTTGACCGAAGCCCTAGTTTGCTGCGTTGACTTTTCTAAAGCTGCCTGTGTTGATTTTTCTGCGCTGGCCCTGGTTTGACTTGCGTTGACTTGTGATGAGCTGTCTTTGAGGCCTGTGGGTGTGACACATGAAAGTGCTCGCTGACTGAGAAAGACTTTGTTGGTTGAAGCATCTTGTTGATCGCTATAACGCAACAATATCTCATATCTTTGCTGGACAAAAGGAATTGTAAATCTGATCTATATTTGGCTTGTCTTCTATCTGTGTTCTATTCGCATTTTACTTTCAAGTTTATGTGATTGCTATTTTGTATTGGGCCTAAGAAAGATTGAAGCAAAAGTGCATCAAGCATAGAACACCATGGTTATCTAAATTTAACATGGTATCAGAGCTGAGGTGAAGACAAAGTCCAAGAGTCCAAGTTAGTGTTAGAAGCTATCTCTGAAGGAAGAATGTAATACAGTTGAGAAGCATTCTGCTGTGAAGGAATGAACCATCAGGTATGTAGCTGGAATGAGAAATAACATAGAAGATGTTTTTTCTCTGGATGATCTTGTATAAGTTTAGATTGCATATAAGAATATTTCAAGTCAGAATAAGAACTTCTATCCTTTGGCCTGGTGGAGTAAACGCATCTCATCATAATCTGAGTTCATTAGTCCTGTGGAAGACTGGCCTAATCAATCAAGAGGTCTAGTGCTGATTTGATTTGAAAATCAGTAGGAAGCATTGATGTATTGCTGTAAAAATGAAATACCGCAATCCTGAAACAATCTTTTAGCATTCTATTGTCCGAGCTCTAGAGAGGTCATCTAGTCATGATAAACAATAATTGTTAGTGAAGTCTGTCACATAGATCAAGATTCGTCAAATAGGGCCGTGGATTTGTGGCAAAGGCTAGAATGCTTCCAGCGTGGTGAAGATTGTCTTCTCTTAAATACGAAGGTCTAGTGAAGGAAGGCAGCATATATTTGGGGCAGCGTTGAGGAGTTTTTAAGGACTGTTTCATGATTATTAAGGTTGCAGATCTCTAGCCCCTTCAGGATGCTGTAACAGAGGTAAGTTGGGTGTGCCTTTTATAATCTATCATCTTAGATCAATAAGCCGCAAGGCAGAGCTTCTATAGCATCACAGTCGAGGGTTATTTTGAGTATCCAACAATCTTGTTTTGGGTCATTTATCCTTTGCCATAGTCAACCCTCATCTAGCCGCATATAACCTAAGGATAGCAAGGCTGAATCAAGGTGTTCTATGCAGGTCACACTGCATTCTACATCAGAGCTGTTCATTAAGATTTGTGATGATGCTAGAAGGTAGCATTGGAAGGTTATCGGTTTGGGCAACATTGTAAGGCTGGACTGCATTATCAGTTTGGGCAGCATTGTAAGGTTGGGCTGCACTGAAATGGTACTAAGAATCTTTATGTCCTGGAGCTATATAAGGGTCACTATGACACCCTGACTTTATCTCAGATGTGTGCTCAGAACCCTTATCAACAACAGTTCATGACAACAACTTCAGAACACATTGTGTCTTGAATTGCAGGCCATCCACTTTCTTAAAGTCAAAAGTTTATCAAGTCAAGTTTGACTTTGATTGATGTACTGGTTATAAAGAAGCCCTTTCTGATTTGGTTGAGAAGGATACTTATCTGGAAGAAGAACTTCAAGGAAGCTCTAGAGTTATGGCACCGGAGGTTTGCACACCTTCATTACAAAGCCCTTCCCAAAGCAAGGAAGGTGGTGACAAGGATGCTTGAATTGAGAGATGATCATGAAGGTATATGTCAAGGTTGTGCGGAAGGCAAGCATACAAGGGGACCATTCCCCTCAAGTGTCACAAAGACAACTGATATCTTGCAGTTGATACATTCTGACTTATCTGGTATGCTGCCTGTGACATCCTTGGTAGGATGTTCCTATTACATGACTTTTACAGATGACTTCTCCCGCAAGACCTGGATATATTTTTTGAAGAAGAAGGACGAAGCTTTCAAATGGTTCTGTACCTTCAAAGCCTTGGTGGAAAATCAAACCGAGAAGAAAATCAAAGTTTTGAGGACCGACAATGGGATCGAGTATGAGTCAAATGAGTTAAATGAGTTTTGTAGAGAAGCTGGCATTAAGAGGGAGACCACAACTGCGTACACTCCTGAGCAAAATGGTGTTGTTGAAAGAATGAACAGGATCATTGTGGAAGCTGCCCATGCCATGCTATGTGACTAAGGTCTTCCGAAGTTTCTATGAGGAGAAGCTGCGAACACTGCTGTGTATGTTCAAAATAGATGCCCGCATTCCGCTCTGGACTCCAAAACTCACGAAGAAGTCTTCTCTGGTAAGAAACCTAATGTTTCTCATTTTAGAGTTTTTGGTTGTCTTGTTTACTTTCATGTGTCAAAAGAAAAGAGAAGCAAGCTGGATGCTTTTGGAAAGAAGTGAATGTTTGTGGGCTACAATGAAACTTCGAAGGCATATAGAATCTATGTGCCTGGTCAAAGAGAAGTGGAGATATGCCACGATGTCACCTTCGATGAAGATGCTGCCCTCAAGAATGTAAGAAATCCTCCTAGCTCCGAGGAAGACAAAGAAGATGAAGAAGCAAGGAAGTTGGAAGAGCTGAAGGATGACCTAATGCTTGAGGTTGAAGGACCTATGGATCCCATTGATCCACCTCCTTCAAATAAGAGAAGACCCTCATGGCTTAGGGATACTCTCGAAGATGCCGAGAGACATATTACCCCAAGGGGGACATTCCATGAAAGCAAGAAGCTGAAGAGATACCAAGGGTATCTAGCAGCGATGAGTACGATAGTACAATCTGAGCCTGGAACATTTGAAGAACTCGTAAAGCATCAAGTTTGGAAGGATGCTATGCACGAAGAATATGAGTCCGTTATGAAGAATGATGTTTGGGAAGTGGTCCCAAGACCGGAGGACAAATCTGTTGTCACCTCGAAATGGCTCTATAAGATCAAGCATGGATCTGATGGAAGTGCTGAAAAGTACATGGCAAGATTTGTTGCCCGAGGCTTCTCTTAAAAAGAAGGCATAGATTATGATGATATATTTGCACCTGTGGTCGGCTATACCACCATCCGATCTATTATTTCCCTTGCTGCTACGCAAGGATGGAGTATACATCAGATGGATGTGAAGACCCCTTTTCTGCATGGATCTATAAAGGAAGAGGTGTATGTGGCAACCTCTGGGGTTCGAAGTTCGAGATAGAGACACCCATGTATGCAGGTTGAAGAAAGCCCTCTATGGGTTGAAGCAAGCCCACAGGGCTTGGTACGAGAGGATAGATAGCTACTTGATGAAGTTGGGCTTCACTCGAAGTAATGCTGATTCGAACCTTTATTTTAAGGTTGAAAGAGAAAGGCCTCTCATTTTGGTTCTCTATGTGGACGATCTCTTCCTAACAGGTGCTGACCCTCTCATTCATCAGTGTAAGAGGGAGCTAGCTTCTGAGTTTGAGATGAAAGACCTAGGACTGATGCACTACTTCCTAGGCTTGGAGGTCTAGCAGAGGCCAGGCAAGATTTTCCTTTCTCAAGGAAAATATTTCGTGAAGCTGCTTGAGAGATTTGGTATGGTGGACTGTAAGTCTGTGTCGACACCGATGGAACTCAACTTTAAGAAGTTGAGTGGAAACGTTGCTGGGCCCGTGCTAGCAAATCCTACCGAGTATCGACAACTCGTAGGGGCCCTGTTGTTCTTAGTGAACTCCCGTCTGGACGTATGTTTTGCAGTGAACACTTTGAGTCAACATATGGTTGAACCTCATCACATTCATTGGATTGGTGCCAAGAATCTGTTGAGATATCTTCGAGACACAATCAACCAGGGCTGAGATACACTATCGGGAGTTTGAAACTCCATGGATATACTGATGCCGTTTGGGCTGGTAGCGTGGTGGATCGCAAGAACACATCTGGATGTTGCTTCCCCTTGGGTTCTGCTTCGATATCTTTGATGAGTAGGAAGCAGAAGTCGGTGGCTTTGAGCGCTGTTGAGGTCGAATACATTGCAGCGAGTATGGCCTATTGTGAAGTTGTTTGGTTGCGAAAGCTCTTCAGTGAGCTCTTCGGGCATGTGCTAGATATTACCGTTATCCTTTGTGATAACCATAGTGGGATTCGTCTTTTTGAGAATCCCGTGTTCCAAGCATATTGATATCAGGTACCACTTTATCTGGGATATGGTATAGCGAGGCGCCGTAAGGCTCGATCATATAGGAATTGATGAGTAGGTCGCGGATATTCTCATGAAGCCCCTGGGGAAGATCAAGTTCCTAACCTTTCGGGAGAAGCTTGGAATCGTGGAAAGACCCTATTCTGAGGGTCCTGCTTGAGTTGGACTATGAGCTCTGGGAGCTCCAAGGGGCTTTGGGATAGCTTCTTGGAGCTATAAGCCCTCACGGGGCTAGGCTTGTCGAACCTTGTGGTGCTTCTGCCCCAACATTATGATATTGAGTTGGTTCGCCTCTCTCTGATTTGTGCCCCGCACGCATCCTACCCATGGAGTTTCGGACTCATGTGAAGTACCTCTCTGAGGGTCCTGCTGGAGTTGGACTATGAGCTCTGGGAGCTCCAGGGGGCTTGGGGATAGCTTCTTGGAGCTATAAGCACTCACGGGGCTAGGCTTGTCGAACCTTGTGGTGTTTCTGCCCCACCATTATGATAGTAAGTTGGTTCGCCTCTCTCTGATTTGTGCCCCGCATGCATCCTACCCATGGAGTTTCAGACTCATGGGAAGTACCTCTCATTTGGCCAATGAGGTGGGAAATGTGGATAGAGACCATAGCAAGACTGATGGACGCATCGAAGATTGCCGTACTCTCTATGTCTAGGATGGCACGTGTCCAACACCTTGATTTGGGATCAAGTATGATGAGGTTTTATCCTCTAAATTGACTTCGGGTTAGTATGAGACTCTTTTGAGTCCGAGAGAGGTTTTTACCTCTACGCTGACATCGGGTCAGCTGTGTGTGATGTCTTTGTGACTCACCTTTTGTTCTGAAATAAAGAGCCAGCAAAGCATGTTACGACGAGATGATGCACGATGTTTGGTTTGGTACGTGATGGATGGCACTTGTGAACAGATGGTGTTCTCCCTAGTTGAGAGGGAGTGTTAATTTTGGGCAACTAGGTCCAAACTCCATGTTGCACTGCTCATATGACGATGGTCATATTTTTGTTGGATTCTTCTTTCAAAGAGGTGCAAGATTGATCTAAAGATCATCTTGATCGGATGAGCAAAACATTGATTTTGAATTTATTTTCCACATGTGCAAGGTCAGCCAGATTTATCCCACATGCCTAAGAGATGTGTCACACACCCTCATTGATGAAAAGAAATTGGAGAGACTTGGAGGTCGTTTTCTCATCATCTCATCACACATTCTCTCATTTGTGATCTGATTGGTTCGATAGCCTTTGGAGGCCTTTTTCCCTCACATGTGTGGAGTGAAGCTGCTGTTTTCTGCGCTGATCTGTTTAGGGCTTTTTTGCTGCAGCGTTGACTGTGGTCAACCCTTGGTCGTTTGACCTCAATCTTCTGCAAAAATTCCAATTTTAGGAGGTCGTACAGCTAGGCACTAAAATCGAGGAATTTTGGGCTGTTTGACTGAAGCCCTAGTTTGTTGCCTGCGTTGTTTTTTCTGCACTGTCACTGGTTTGACTTGCGTTGACTTGTGACATGTGATGAGATGTCTTTGAGGGCTGTGGGCGTGACACATGAAAGTGCTCGCTGACCGGAGAAAGACTTTGCTAGTTGAAGCATCCTGTTGACTGCCGTAATGCCACAATATCTCATATCTTTGCTGGACAAAAGGAATTGTAAATCTGATCTATATTTGGCTTGTCTTCTATTGATCTATAATTGTGTTCTATCAACATTTTACTTTCAAGTTTATGTGATTGCTATTTTGTATTGGGCTTAAGAAAGATTGAAGTAAAAGTGCATCAAGCATAGAACACCATGGTTGTCTAAATTTAACAAGATCCCACAGGACTAGGATTGAAGTTAACTCCCATTTAAGGTGAGAGAACAAAATGTGGGCGCCCAATGCTATACAATAAAACTATAAATCCGTGAACCTTTAAAAATTCGCTTAAAATTTGTATTTGAATTTAGTTTACAGTTTGAATTCGTTAAGGTTTGGCCTTGAGGTTTGACAAACTTGAAGGAATTTGAAATTATTTTGTGAGCTTCACCTAATTTAGAACTTGAAGGTTCAAATTCGGAGAAACCTGTGACATAGGTTGCTATTATAAAGGTTGTCTCTAGCTTGAAGGGACTAAATTCATTATTTCAGTTTGGGACATTTTCTAGTAGACATGGATGTGCATACATTACATTGAGTGCGGACAAAATGCATGCATGTATATTTTTAGTTGAAATATGAATAATATATGCTTTTTTATCTGGCCAATTCATTGGTTGAAGGCCATAGACCCTAAATTTTGGTTTCAACTGCCACACCTTATCCTTCCAGTGATTCTGATATGCACCAATGAATCATGTAACCTTGCATACATGTCAAATTTGTAGCAACTGTTTCCAACAACTAGATTTCCATGTGACTGGCATGGACCTTGCCATAACCCTAAGGTCTACAATGCATCGCGACTCAACAAACATCACCCATGGCATTTTTCTTCTAGCATGTGATGAATTATGTATGCATTAGTTATATCCCATATGTAAAATGATGATACATAAACAAAGAGCAACGTGTGCCATTGTCATGAGATCAACCATAAAACATGTCTTGAAAATAGACTAGAAATGTACCATTGTTGTTTGAGTCACGAAACTCATACTAGTCCCTGTGATTTTTGGAAGAGTACTAGAATGCAAATTAGCCTCAGTCAAAGATTGATTTTGGTTATGGTCTCTACATTTCAATCTCTCTATTTAGGGCGTCATAAATTCAAGGACCATAGTAGTATATAGGTTAGTCCACAATCATAAATGCAGTTTGACCATGCAGGTCAGTCATTGTAATAATAAATCTTGGCTGAATACAAGCAATATGCTGCATAACATTGTAAGCCGCAATATCACAATTGTTAGTGGTCACTATTTCCCAAATTTCAGATGGACCTCTTGATACCGCTCAAACTAGCAAGGGTCCTAGGAGGGGATCCTAAAGGGAAACTATACTTGGTCAAGGGAAACAATGGAGTGATAGCCCGTTGTCACCTCATCTAAAGCTCCCTGCTCTTTACGGAGTTTCATCGATGGGAGGAGACTCGGTATAGAAGGGAATCACTAGATGAATAGGTCAATGAGAGGTATGCAGAGTGATTCCTAGGCCTATTCACAAGAGAGACTCAATTAGATGGGTTGCTTGCTTTAGAAGCAAGGTGATGGGCTCTCTAGGAAGGGCCAAGAGGATTCCTAGGGCTAGGTTTTGAGAATATGCTTTGACAAGATGGTTCCTAGACCTACAGATCTTTATGGAGACTTGGTTTTATGTGATCTTTGTGAAATTGGCATTAATAGGTTGTGGGACGACACGAGGCCAAGTGGACCCAAAAATAGGTCAAGGGTATGGATTTGATCAACCAAGGAGGGGCTTGACCTAATTAGGGAAGTGAAGAAAATCAAAGAAATAATCTTCTTTTGATAATTTAATGCTATGATCCTAATGAGGTCACTAGCCAATGCGAAACCAAGGGAAAGAATCGATTTTCGAGCTAGGGCTTGGAATATCTCAAGATCCCACTGTCGGAATTTCGTGAAATTTGGAGGGCCTCTAGAGGGAACACCAACGCAATTGTGGGCAAGAGATCGAATTCTTTTGATGGCTAAATCGTGAGAAAAGTGATGCCCCAGGTGACTGATGGAGGCTAGGCCTAGAAAAAGAGGGGAAGGTGAGAAAAATAAGCTTTGAAAGTGATCACCTATGGAGGATTAGTGCCTTGTCCATTGGGAGAGATGGAGTCAAGGAGAATTTATGGTTTGGAAAGAGTTCACCAACCAAGGAGGCCTTCAAACAACTTCGCATGACATTAGGGCATGAGAGCAGCTGCATCAAGGTCTTTATTCTTTGATTTGCAATAATTAATGACTTATAGAGATGTATTTATCACAAATTATCTCTAGGAAGATTCACCCATTCATACATGGCCCATGACATGATGCAACGCTATAGAAGATCACAATTTCCACTAATTCGTAGAGAAAAGTAGTAAATTTTAGACTTGTATAACGAAAATCCCAACAACATTCATGTGACAAAGTAAATAGTAAGAATAAGCATGAAAGAATCACTTACATGTACAAAAGAGTATATCCAATCATCAAATTATGCCAATAATGAATCTCCAAGACAAGAGAGAGATATCCAAACATCAAAATTCATCCATAACATCCAAACTTGTCCTCCAAAAGGGATAGCGAAAATATCAGAAGAGCAAATACCCAATCCAAGTCATAATGAATGAGAGAGAATACCTCTCTTCTATTTATACAATCCTCTAAGGGATTCAAATGGTCTAATTTGGACTAAAAATGCCCCTAAAATAAAATAATGTGCATAATAACAATACTTTTGGTGACAAGCCCACCAAATAGCTAAATAATACAAGAATAAGCCTCTCAAGAGAGTCGAATGATCAATAAAGTGAGTCGTTAGGCCTTTGAGGAGGCCTAATGAAGTCCAAGGGTGCCATGATGTAGGAATGGACTCCAAACATAGTGGACAAGGGGTTGGCACCTTGTTTTCCAAGCAAGAACATGCGGTGCTCCCAAGTGGGTGTGTGGGCACAAGGACATTCTCATGGGTCTCCAAATGGATCGAAAATGCTTATAGACCATCTGTGAGGGCTAGAATGATGAGTTAAGCCCTCCCTTTGTAGTGGGAGACAATCCTCTGGACCCTAGAACATCTGCCAAGTGTATGGTGGAATTGTGGAGCCAGTTGGGCGTGGTGAACTAGGTGCATCATCCTCATCCAAAAAGTGGAACACGAGCAATCGATGAGCGTTGCTGGGGATCCATGAAGTAATATCTGCTATGGTGGAGGCCCATGGCTCTCAACGCTCACCCTACAAGTGCCAATGTGGCCCTCTGGAGGGCTAGGACCCCATATAGGGAGACCAAGCCCCAAATGGAGACATACCTGCAATCCTGCATAAGATCCAATGCGTCCCCTTGCCCTTTAATACAACAAATCACCAGAATTATCAAGTAAAAGAGCTTACCCTTCAATGGGACACTTCATGGTGGCATGCCCTTCCATAATGGGCTTTGGCATGTACAAGTGTCTCCTATGAAAATTCCTAGATCGGAATCCCTACTGCAGCAACCGATATTATTTCTTCTACTTGTTAATTCCGAATCAAGTTATTTATGGTGTTACACAGTAAACATCGAAATCAATTCTACTGCAGCCTTCACAACATAAAAATATTGCAGAAACAAAATACTGAGCAGGAAAGAAATAGACACACACAATGAACACCGTTGTTTTTGGACAATGTCCTTGGAAAAACCCAATGTGGGAAAATCGGTTCAACAACTAAGGGTTTTAATTATTATGCAATAGTTTTTTAATACAAATCTTTGGATGCCCAAACCGGAAATCCGATACCGAGAAAAAATATGGCAATGAGATAATGAGAAATTATCTCACATTGTCACTGGTGATCCGACACTAATCTAACCTCTGAATGGCTTGCCCAACGCTGGCTCTGTGCCATAGCCTCTAGGGACTGCGTCACCCCTCTAGCTGATCGATTTGTCAACTAGAAACTCAGATCTCCGGCCCTTCGGTCTCACACCCCGGCTCTTGGCACTAGATCTAGACTGCTCCTCAGTAGAACTGTAGAGCCTCATGATTGCTTCATTTTAACACTCCTTTTACCTAGTTTTCCTCTTTTTGGTCATCATCATCAATTCAAAATAACAAACTACAGGTTTTTGATATGGTAAGGTACGTAAATGACCTATGTTTCATATTCAATAGTGTTCCTTATATTTAAGTTAAAGTTTGTATTAGCTACGAAATTGACATGATTCTGCGATTGATCCGCGTTTTTGTAGCCATCTCCATGGTTTACCGGGTTCTGAGGTGCCAGTTCAGCAAAGGAGTATATAGACAGGTGGAGATTGATCCCTTCAAGAATCTCCTCCTATCTATTCGAGCCAAATCACGAAGAGAACTGGTTGATTGCGTGGTCAAAGGAGCGGATCAACAACACGGTGCTGAACAGGCGAGCGAGAGTCCAAGTCAATCATGCTTCACGATTTTCTTTGCCAAATAGCAAATCGTGAAGAAACGCTATTATGTTATTTGTTATAATTTCAAGATAGGATTTGTTTAGTCAAGTATGCGTAAAAGCTTCAAACAGTTATACACGAGCTTTTATAAATATAGGGCAAACAAAAACCTGAATAGTGCGAATTTGTGATGCGATTGTGAAGTTTTAAACTCTGTTTTTATTCCTTTTAATGAAGAAATATTGTGGAGATTTGATGCACAGCTAATTGCTGGAGTAGATTGTGAAACCACCTGTTTGTGGAGGCCCCCTGCAAACAAAGAAGGTTTTGCATTTCATGTTTTTAATGTAGATGTTTTCATACTTATATTTTATCATTTGATGTAGTTTAAATTCATGTTTTCATTCTGTCAATGCTGTAATTATTTCCAAAATTCTACATTGTCATTTTGAAGTAGATGCTTACATAGTTTTCCTTTGTCATTTGATGTAGATTCATTTCCCTTTCAAATTGTTAAATTACAGAGTGATTCATAGTTTTTCTTTCAAGCAGCAGTGGTTTATTGCAGGGTAGTTTTACAAATTCATGTGTGGTTTATTTCGAAAGTATTTAGTGATTTCTTTTCCAGCTTTTGAGTGAGTCTTCTTCAAAAGCATGAGTGATTTCTTTTCAAGAAGTGGTTCTGGAGTGATTTACTTTTAGTGTATGAGTAGGTGCTTTTCAGTTCAAGAGTGATTTCTATTCAGAGCAATAGTGATTTATTTATAAATTTCATTTACATAGCGTTTCATTTCAAAAACATAAAAATATACAAATTCTCTTTTCTAGAATTTGATTTTATCTTCATACACTTTACTATTAGAATTTTCAGAGACTAACAAATTAGTTAAGATTTCTTCATAAGATAGAAAGGTTTGTTCCTGTTTTTGCAAAGTAGAAAGGATGTTGAGTTTTTTTAGAATCTAGTTGAATTTAATCAATTTCATAAAGAATAAAAACACCCTTAGAAGCAATCTCTACAGATCTAATCATCACACCAATAAACTAAGTTAAAAGAGGCTTCTAGCATATATAGTGCACTTGCACTTCACAAGTTTACCAACTCCGGTCGAAAATTTATGTGAGCAATTTAAGAACATTAAATTGACTAAACAAGAACTACGAATCTCCTCAGAGGCTTTGCGCTGCCTAGCGTGGCACTGCACAACCTCTCTGAACTTCTCGATGCCTCCACTGCAATGTATTCTCCGAATCGGGAAAAATTACACTGACAACTATCCCTGTCCCTCACTGCAAGAAATCTCTTGATCTCACTCTGACAACTGCTAGGCTGCTCTCTTGAGAATTCGATATCTAGATCTCTCACTCGATATGTATTGCAAATGCCCATCAAGCTCCTTCTTATAATCTCTCATTGACATATCAACGTCCAAGATTAAAACATAATCAAAGGCTAAGATTAACTGGGAGTTGATCCGTGTTTTTATTTAGAAGATTCTCATCCGACTTAATTAATACACTTCAATTAATCACATTTCCTAAGTTTAGACTTGGGAATACATTAAAAATGAGTAATTATTTTAACCAAGTCTTCTTTGGATGGAATTTCCCAAAACGCTTTCTGGGTTTTGGAGAATGCATGTGTCCTAGTGTCTCTGCAAAATCTTGAGGCTAGAGCACATTCGATGCTACAAAAATCAACTCTCCCTCTTAGTGAGGAATGTGCTCAATTGCTGTAACCTCCTGAAGCATCACTCTTACTTCTGCACCATCCCAGCTGCGCTGTTGATGTCTGGTTGCTGCTGCCCACCAACTACTGCGTAGCTTTCTCTACGCTGCATCTGTGCTGCTGCTGACTCTGCATGCTGCCGGCAACCACTGCAGCACTGCAACTCTATTGCTGCTGCCATTGCAACATTCGCAACTCCCTCTCATTTGCTGCTGCTGCAACTGAGAGATGTCCATCAACTGAACCAACTGTGTTCAGATTGATGCATCTGTCAACAGAGTTTTGACTGCTGCTAGCCTCTACGTTGTCACTGAAGCCTCTGCGTTGCTGCTGACTCTACACTATGCCAACTGTACTGCTGCCAACTCTGCTCTGCGTTGCTCAGTTCCTAACGCTGCTAACCACTGCTACTGCTACTGCTCCTATGGGCTCCCCATGGAAAATTTTAAGGACGGAAATTTATCCTAAAGTTTAGAAACCTTGGCGAATCTTACTAATCCATAACATGCAAACTATAAAATGATTGGTGATATTTTAGTAAAAATATTCAAACTTCTAATGATTTTATATAGTCTCTGTAATTGTTTTGTGATTATTAAGGTAAAATATGTTTTTATCAAAATTTAGGTGAATCATTTTTAGGAAAAAAATGGGAATTGGCAATTGTTTTTTTGGAAAAAGCATGGAAAATTAGCCCATCTGTGAATATTAGCCCCTAAAAGTTTCCATGGGGCTCCCGTAGCAAGGAATTGATCCAAGAGGTGGACTCCTCAAGGATCCTGCCCATCCTGTAGCTCTTTGAGGCTACAAAACCATATCACCCAACCTCTCTCCCTGAGTATATGGGAAATCATGGCAAACTCCTCCAATCTGGAGGACAACCTGTCGATCTCTATTAATTTCTGAACATGTTCTATGCCATTTCAGATTAGGGCACAATACTGAAGCAGATAGAACATACTAATAGATCGATAGAAGACAAGCCAAAACAAAGATGATGAATGGTGGCATTACGGCGATCAGCAGGATGCTTCTACCAGCAAAGTCTCCAATAGGTCATTCAGCCAAGCGTGTCACACATAACCCCAGTACAACCCAAACAAAGAATACTTGACAAATACGTAGCACCAAGAACGTAGCTCCAACGCCATCAAGAGAGAAGAAAATCTCCACACAATGTGTGTGAAAAATGAATTCCAAGTCTCTCCAATATATAGGCATCTTTGGGGGTGTGTGACACGCACTTTAAGACATTTAAGTCTATATTATATTTCAGGCCGACCTAGCACATAAGTGGAATAAATTCAAAGTCCATGTTTTGCTCATCCGATCGAGATGATCCTTAGATCGATCTTACACCTCTCTGAAAGAGGAATCCAATAAAAATATTGGGATCGTCATCTGAGCAACACAACCCGAAGTTTGGACCTAGTTGTCCAATTTTTACGCTCCCTCTCAACTAGGGAGAACTCCGTACACTAGTGCAATCCAAACATCATGCGTCGTCTCGCCGTAACTTGCTTTGCTGGCCTCTTTATTTCAGAACAGAAGTGGGTCAGTCACAAAGACATCATACCCGGCTGACAGATTTAGCCCAGAGGTCTGAAACCTCTATAGAACTCATAAAGAGTCTCATACCAACCCGAAGTTGGTTTACTTGATCCGAAGTCAGTTGGAGGTCCGAAACCTCACTAGGAATCAAGAGAGTCATATACTAACTCGAAGTTAGTTTCACTGACCCGAAGT
Source organism: Pinus albicaulis (assembly GCA_034641835.2). Taxonomy (NCBI): domain Eukaryota; kingdom Viridiplantae; phylum Streptophyta; class Pinopsida; order Pinales; family Pinaceae; genus Pinus; species Pinus albicaulis. The sequence continues at coordinate 1,733,411,620 of CM076580.1, read as the reverse complement.
CAGTTGGAGGTCCAAAGCCTTGCTAAACTTGATCCCAGATCAAGTGGTTGGACATGTGCCATCCTAGACATAGAGAGTATGGCAATTTCCGATGTGTCCATCGGTCTTGCTATGGTCTCTATTCACATTTCCCACCTCATTGGCCAAATGAGTGGTACTTCCCATGAGTCCGAAACTCCACTGGTAGGATGCATACGGGGCACAGATCAGAGAGAGGTAAACCATCTCAATATCATCATGGTGGGGTAGAAACACACCAACTAGGTTCGGCAAGCCTAGCCCAATGGTTGCTTATAGCACCAAAGCTATCCCCAAAAACCCCTTGGAGCTCACAGAGCTCATCATCCAACAAGACCCTCAGAATAGGGTCGTTCCATGATTCCAAAATTCTCACGGAAGGTTAGGAACATGACCTTCCCCAAGGGCATTGTGAGAATATCCGCATCCTGCTCATCAGTTCCATGATCGAGCCTTACGGCGCCTCGCTGTACCATATCCCGGATAAAGTGGTACCAGCCATCAACATGCTTGGATCAATCGTGGAACCCGGGATTATATGACAAATGAATCCTCTTCTGGTTATCACAAAGGATAACAGTGGCATCTAGCACATGCTCGAACAACTCACTGAAGAGCTTTTGCAACCAAGTGACTTCACAACGGGTCATACATGCTGCAATGTTTTCGACCTCAGCGGTGCTCAAGGCTACCGACTTCCTTTTCCTGCCCGAAGCAGATCTACTTGTGAAGTAGCATCCAGATGTGCTCTTACGATCCACCACACTGCCAACTCAATCAACATTAGTATATCCAAGGAGTGTCATGCTCCCGGCAGTGTATCTCAGCCCATGGTCTATCGTGCCATAGAGATATCTCAAGAGTTTCTTGGCACCAACCCAGTGAATGTTATGATCAACCATGTGTTGACTTAAGATGTTCACTGCACAACATACGTCCGGACGGGTGTTCACTACGAACAACAGAGCCCCTACGAGTTGACAATACTCAGTAGGATTTCCTAACACGGGCCCAACAACGTTGCCACTCAACTATTTAAAGTTGAGTTCCGTCGGTGTCGACACGAAATTTCAGTCCATCATGCTAAATCTTTCCAGAAGCTTCGCAATGTATTTTCCTTGAGAAAGGAAAATCTCGTCAGGTCTCTGCCAGACCTCCAGGCCTAGGAAGTAGTGTATCGGTCCTAGGTCCTTCATCTCGCTCTCATCAGGGAGCTCCCTCTTGTACTGATGAATGAGAGGGTCAGCACCTGTCAGGAAGAGGTCGTCCTCATACAGCACCAGAGTTAGAGGCTTCTCTTTATCAACCTTGCAGTGAAGGTCGGGATCAGCATTACTATGAGTAAAGCCTAGCTTCATTAGGTAGCTATCTATCCTCTCATACCAATCTCTAGGTGCTTGCTTCAGCCCATAGAGGGCTTTCTTGAACCTGCAGACATGGGTGTCCTGATCCTGGACTTTGATCCCCAGAGGTTGCTCCACATATACCTCTTCCTTTATCGCACCATGCAGAAATGCGGTCTTCACATCCATCTTATGAAGACTCCATCCTTGCGTAGCAGCAAAGACTATACTAGATCGAATGGTGGTATATCAGGCCACAGGTGCAAATATGTCATCATAGTCTCTGCGTTTCACGGGCAACGAATCTTGCCTTGGACTTTTCATCACCTCCATCAGATCCATGGTTGATCTTATAACGAGGTGACAACAGCTTTGTCCTGTGGTCTAGGGACCATATCCCAGACATCATCCTGACATCCTTCTAGACTTTGATGCTTTCCAGTTTCTGCAAATGATCCAGGCTCATATCGTACTCATGGCAGCTAGATACCCTTATATTTATATGGCTTCTCGGTTTTCCTCCGGAATTTCCCCCTTTGAAGCCATATGTCTCTGAGCCATGAGGATCTTCTTTCGTTTAGCAAGGGTATCCGCTCAGGAGTTTATACAATTGTATTCTCCCTCTTAATGCCCACTTCTCACTCAAGACAAGACATTTATTTTAAATGAGGGCATCCCAGACACCAACTTGGAAAGGGGACTTAATCTCCCATAGTCAAAGCCATTCGACAGGCTTTGCTGATCATGGTTCAAGATTCCAACAACGTGACCGAAAGCTGCAAAAACTTCTCAGTTCACATTGTAAGTTTACCATTACGCTCCAATGTAAGACTGATACAGTGACATGCTTACTGCTACATAGGTGTCTATCTATGTCACTGTCATACAGGGCTAATATATCTACAAGCCTCAACTTGTGACAGAAGACCTTACAGCGACTACCTATTATTCTGTGGAGATCTGCTGTAGCTTCCTCAAACAGCCTTCTAAGACTGCAACTTATTGAACTAGGGATCCAATCTACCTTGGTTTATCCTGCACTTGAGGCATTGCATCTTGATTTGCTTCCAGATCTGCCCATTTCTGGTTATTTCAGAAGACTGCTCCTAGGGCTGTCAAAATTTTGCCTAGCTCAATGACTTACATCTTTGCCCATCTCGTCAACAATTTGACCGCTACATAGAATTTCCCCAAGGAATTTTGCAGTCAACCCTTAAAACTTCCAACTCCAAAAAAAAAGAGTGCTTTAGGGCTTCCAGATTTGCCCAACTACAATTAATGGTTGATTGATCTTCAGTTCTCAGTTCTGCAATTTTTTTTTTCTAAATTTGCACTGATATAGGAACCAGTCTGACAGATGTTGCAGACACAAAATTTTCCCTATTTCATGCCAGTCCATACCTTATGTGATACCTTTCTCTTATGCAGATCTAACATAGTCATAAGATACTTCTGCTCATCAGAGTTTCATAAGGGTACAGGCCAATCCTACTCATTAATGTTTCAGCCCCAATCATCCAGTAGGATAAATCTCAAGTCATCAATAAATGTTACATGTGTGTCATGTTTATGTACAGATCTGGGCCACAAAGGGTTAAAACTTCAGCTTCTCTTGCACATAAGAACCCCTCAAATAGGGCATCAAGGATCTATGTCCAACTTTGGTTTGGACCAACGGCTACCCCAAGAGTGACGTCAAATACAGAGTGAGCACACATTAAAAGAAAATTGTGATAACCACCTTCAATTTGCTGTGATGATCCCTGAGGAGACTCATCCTTACTTTATAGAAATCCAACTCGTAGATACAGAGATTACCCAAAAAGAACTCTGCCCAGGACTTCCACCAGTATACCTACAAACTGCCATTCAGAATCTGGATATAACTATCTCGATGTGAAGATTAGGAACTGAGTAAGAAGAGTATTAGGCAGCCCCTGTCTCTTCTCCCAACCGTTCTGTGTTCCGCCAAAACACCGCTCAATGTGTGGGAGCTCCTCTGGCATTGGCGGCTTCTTGGGCGATAAAAGCGTAATAGCTGTAATTGACGGACACGCTTAACTTCAGCGTCAATTTTTTTATTTTTATTTTTTTCTTCTGTTGGATAACAGAGATTTGGACTGCCACAATTCTCAAATGAGCTTTTGTTTGTATTTTTGAATTATTTTCATATTTGGCTCCTTATTTCGACCACCCATCGAAACTCTACTCAATGTCTCTAGATTTGGTCGCATTCTTATCTGCTGCATTCGGCATCAGATTGGCCACACATATCTCTAAATTTCAGATTTTTTAGGATAATTTTTGTCGGTTTATCGTTTTTCCTTTAAAGCCAGCTCCATAGCGAGGCTTTGGATGAAGAATGCAGATGATACAACAATACCAGGGAAAAATGGCGGGTTTGGCAAGCAACAAGCGTGCGTCTCCATCGAATCTGCCCGGGCCCAAGCGCTCCAAGTCTGAGGTGCTGCCGGAGGAAGAATCTCTTTGAGTAGACGACTGTGGGAATTCTAGGAATTTGCATCATCCACTGCCCTCGACGACCATTCGCACGCTGATCTGCACAACGATTCCAATAATATGTTGTGATGAACGATATGCCTGGCAATAACAAGTCCAACGAGGCGTCTTGAAGGTGCAGAAAAAAATTGCGTTTCAATTTCACAGTAAATCGTTCATGAGCCAACGCATTTGCATGTGCTTTGAAGATCCGACCCCTGTTGAACGACAGGTAACACTGCTATAGTTTTAGGAGGAGGCCCAACTCTGACAGAACCCAACTGTTCTTGTGCTATGAGCTGCGGATGTGGGCGGTAACTTCTATAATCGTCCTTCACTTCAAATTTCGGTGGACAAGCGGCGATTTGTGCAACCGTCTAAACAATTGTGCCAGTTTAGCCATGAACCTATTTCTAATTTCCGATATACTGGATAGCAAATTCCAGAACTCAAATTTAACACGTCCACGCAAAATAAATGCCTCCGTCTCCTCTTTAAAGATACCTGACGAGAGGGATCCATATCCACGCTCTCCTCCTCTAGCTCCTGCGAGCATCGGGCCGAAGGCTAAGCCCAAGAGAACTGACAGAGACAGTGCTATCACTGTGTTCATCATTCGAGTTGTTCGTAATCCCGTCCAAAGTGTCCTTTGCGATATAAGTTTCGTTGACAATGGAAATAATTTTCAATTTTGCAAGTGCCGTAGCGTGGACGGAACATTTGAATATTTGGCAAATAATAGAATATTCATGGCCTGCCACTAAGACCCTACAGCTTAGGTCAAAATGATTGCTTTCACCACATAAAACTCTTACGAGCTCTCTCAGTCTGCCCTTCCAAATCCATATATGGCATTAATTCCATACCCACCTTGACCGGAATATCTCAAAGAAACGGGACCGAAAAACTGAGTTGACCATCAACAATTAATGAATCCTCCCTGTGTTAAAGGGAGCGGTCCACATACGCTGCTCTTACGCTGTGTCATATTCAACACTTAGAATAACCCATAATCGTTGGCGTTAGATAAGCTGGGCATTGTCTTCTTCTAGCTCTGATACCATGTTAATTTCTGAACATGTTCTATGCCATTTCAGATTAGGGCACAATACTGAAGCAGATAGAACATACTAATAGATCGATAGAAGACAAGCCAAAACAGAGATGATGAATGGTGGCATTACAACGATCAGCAGGATGCTTCTACCAGCAAAGTCTCCAATAGGTCATTCAGCCAAGCATGTCACACATAACCCCAGTACAACCCAAACAGAGAATACTCCACAAATACGCAGCACCAAGAACGCAGCTCCAACGCCATCAAGAGAGAAGAAAATCTCCACACAATGTGTGTGTAAAATGAACTCTAAGTCTCTCCAATATATAGGCATCTTTGGGGGTGTGTGACACGCACTTTAAGACATTTAAGTCTATATTATATTCCAGGCCGACCTAGCACATAAGTGGAATAAATTCAAATTCCATGTTCTGCTCATCCGATCGAGATGATCCTTAGATCAATCTTACACCTCTCCGAAAGAGGAATCCAATAAAAATATTGGGATCATCATCTGAGCAACACAACCTAGAGTTTGGACCTAGTTGTCCAATTTTAACAATCTCTGTGGTAGCAACTTGCTAATTCCGCTCCTTCTCCTTGTCCTTCTTTCGAAGAGGACACTGAAAATTGATGTGGCCCATCTCACCACATCGGAAGCACTTGATCTTCGAAATATCCTTCTTTCGCCTGCGCTGCTCTTGCTGCCCCTTTGATGCAAGGGCTGCATTCTCCTCTTCCTTCTCGATCTTCACCCCACTGCTGCTACTGCCACTTATGGTGCTCTTCACCAAATCATGCCTCATCTCCACTTGTTGTAGATCAACTCAAACTCTCTCCCAATTAGGCAACTTCTATCTGCCCAGAATACTCTGGACAAAGACTTGCCAATCAGAAACATTGTTAAGGGCCAGCCGTACAAACTCAGTACCCTGAGGCGCTGCTCCCACAACAGCTAGCTGATCTCGGGTATTCTGAAGTCTCGTTAGGAAGGGTTGTATGCGCTCCCCCTTTTGCATCCTCGTGCATCTCATTTTTTCTTCCAAGTACATCTTCCACTGCTCGGAAGATCCCTGATATAACGTGGGCAATGCATCCCACATTCCTTTGGTTGTGCCCTTGCTTGCTATGTGAGATACAACATGATCTGTCACTCCGTCGAGGATCAACCTCTTGGCCTTCGCCATATCTTTCTTGTAAGCCTTCAATGGATCTGGATCTGCGGGGACAACCACCACACTATCGATGAAAGTTTTAAGATCATGCTCATCTAGAGGGAAGGAGATCCTTGCCTTCTAGATCACATAGTTGGAGGCACCCTCCAACCGATTTTGATCTTGTAACCTAGCTGATGCTATCATGCCAAACAAATGTCGAACTACCTCCTCTCTCCTTTGCGCAGCTGTTGATTGGCTCTACGCACTCCCCGCTGGAGTAAGTAGATTTGCTCCTGGCTACTGCTGCTCTGTAGTGAGAAATCGAATTCCTTGGCTAGGAATTCTCTGAGGAAGAAATTCCCTTAGTGTGTGTCTTCTTTCCTCTTCTGACGCTTTTCTGTCCCAACAATTGCTACAGAAAACTGCGTCCCAGCTGAAGATCTGCTTAACATTGAAGTTGCTACGCTGCTCCCTCTGCCTCTTGCAAATCTCGATCCGAAAAATCTTCTTCTCTTTCGACTCACTCAGAGAAGGATTTTCCATGAAATTTTGCTCTCCTGGCAATGGACTGCGCAACACCTCTGGGGTTTCGATCTGTTGCTTACGTAGTCTTTTGAAACTCCCTCTTCAGCTCAACGGTGGGCTCTTCCTGCTTCACCCGCCCTCTGATACCATGTGAAAATTCCTAGATCGGAATCCCTACTGCAGAAACTGATATTATTTCTTCTACTTGTTAATTCTGAATCAAGTTATTTACGGTGTTACACAGTAAACATTGAAATAAATTCTACTGCGGCCTTCACAACATAAAAATACCGTGGAATTAAAATATTGAGCAGGAAAGAAATAGACACACACAATGAACACTGTTGTTTTTGGACAATGTCCACGAAAAAACCCCATGTGGGAAAATTGGTGCAGGCAACTAAGGGTTTTAATTATTATGCAGTGGTTTTTGAATACAAATCTTTGGATGCCCAAACTGACAATCCGATACCGAGAAAAATTTGGCAAAGAGATAGTGAGAAATTATCTCACATTGTCACTGGCGATCCGACACTGATCCAACCTCTGAATGGATAGCCCACGTTGCCTATGTGTTGCCTCTGCGTCGCACTGTGTCACCCCTCTAGCTGATCGATCTTCCAACTGGAAACTCAAATCTCTGGCCCTTCGGTCTCACACCCCGACTCCCGACACTAGATCTTGATTGCTCCTCAGCAGAATTGTGAATCTCCTCAGAGGCTCTGCGCTGCACAGCGTGGCACTATGCAGCCTCTCTGAACTTCTCGATGCCTCCTTTGCAATGTATTCGTTGGATCAGGAAAACTTCCACCGACAACTATCCCTTCCCCTCACTACAAGAAATCTCTTGATCTCACTCCGACAATTGCTGCATTGCTCTCTTGAGAATTCAATCTCAAGATCTCCCACACGATATGTTCTCCAAATGCTCATCAAGCTCCTTCTTATAATCTCTTGTTGACATATCAACGACCAAGATTATAACATAATCAAAGGCTAAGATTAACTGAGAGTTGATCCGTGTCTTTATCTAGAAGATTCTCATTCGACTTAATTAATACACTATAATTAATCACATTTCCTAAGTCTAGACTTAGGAATATGATGCAGCACGAAACTGCATTTTAACATAATACCGTGGACACGTGGGTTATGTCCCACATAAACTATCCAAGCACGCAACAACTGAATTGCATTACTACAGTTATAAACAGATCGCAGATTCCAATCCTTAAGTCATTGCAAATCGAATTTTTTAGGATATTGCATATCGACAAAGTTAACAAATAACTTTAACCATAACCAACAATATCAATGCCGATGCGAAATGCGATGACAATATCACATCACATCTTCGCAACCTTTCTCTCCTCCGACTACGGCAATTCGCATACTTAAGTTTCTGCTACCGATTGCGATATGCGCTGGAGCGCTATGCTGACACGTGGCCACTCGTCATCGCATCACCGCTTATATTATTAAACTTGCGATGTCTTCCATGTAAATAAAACCATTTCTGATTGCGATGCGCGCAAACCATCTTCTGGCCAAAGCGACATGATCTCATCCATCCATCTCCCGCTACTAGTTCTGCAGCTTGATCACGACCGTCTGTTCAACCTTCAACGGATTCTTCTTCGAATCTCCCACTCTGCCATACTTTATCTACGCGAAGTTCATAAGAACTTCGTTCACCACCCATACTCCACAACATATCAACTAACTGAAAGAACACGCATATATATTGAGAAATCGAAATAAAATAACACACAGATACTACAAGATCCAGATTAATCCTAGGTATATAAAAACACACAAGTTTCATTATTTCTCGAGCTCGAATATAGGCTAAGGCCACTACGGCCTGAATCACACTTTCGCCCTCAAGCTACATTGCGTTCTCCCCTCCTTAAACATACAATACAAACTTCCTTTATAAAGGAATTACAAAGGAGTGGATCATCTAAGATCCACGAGTTTTTCTCCCACAATTTGCTCAACTAACCCCTGGAATCTCTCTGATTGATTACATAGCAGATAATTACAATAAATCAAATCTTCTAGAGACTCATCGATTCCATCATTTTAGCTCTGTTTCATGGAAGTTAGCCCCATTTACAAATGGTTGTCCACGTTTCACCTTCTACAGCGTTGAATTCCAACTTTAATTGAAAATGGGCTGATGCTCCTGCATCAGACTCCCAAGGTACAAATTTTTTATGACCTCCTGGTCATATGCCTTCTTCATCTCTGTAACAAGTTTGCTACTTGCTATCAGTACCAAATCCTCTTCTTCAGCAATTCTACCCATATCCTCTGTGGAATTGCCTTTGTGATCTTTCCGTAACAACATTCATGAATTGCAACAAAAACCTCTGCAATAGTAAGTCCTCCCTGCCACACGATACCTCACTAAGCTTCTCTCTGTACTTGGCCACTAGTCTCCTCTCTAGAATTTTCTTTGAGCATTCCTCTGCTCCTTCTAGGCTTCAACTCATCTGTACTTTTGAGAACACAACTGTCGTCTTGTATTTCAATCACAAATGAAATACTTGGTTCTAGCCACACTCTTCTTTCACTTAGAAACCCTTACCAGCTTCCTTCGTCACTGCGTCTTAAGGATGTGATCTTCTTTTGCTGAGATACTTCATTAGCTGCAACTATCAATCTTCAATCTGTCTTTTACCCTGCAAAACTCAAATCAGAGTTAAATAAAACAATACCTACATGATTTCACAAGCAGTCTCCATCCACTCTTCACATTCGAGTGAATCTCCATTCTCCACAAGAAAACAACCATCACTGTGCTTTCTTTATGCTTCTGCAATATTCATTTATAACATTTTTCATTAACTTGCTCTGATACCACTTGATGCAGCACGAAACTGCATTTTAACATAATATCGTGGACCTGTGGGTTATGGCCCACATAAACTATCCAAGCACGCAATAGCGGAATTGCATTACTACAGTTATAAACAGATCGCAGATTCCAATCCTTAATTCATCGCAAATTGGATCTTTTAGGATATCGCATATCGACAAACTTAACAAATAACTTTAACTATAACCAACAATATCAATGCCAATGCGAAATGCAATGACGATATCACATCGCATCTTCGCAATCTTTCTCTCCTCAGACTTCGGCAATTCGCATACTTAAGTTTCTGCTACCGCGTGCGATATGCATTGGAGCGCTATGCCGACACGTGGCCACTCCTCATCGCATCGCTGCTTATATTATTTAACTTGCGATGTCTTCCATGTAAATAAAACCATTGCTTATTGCGACCATCTTCTGGCCAAAGCGACGTGATCTCATCCATCCATTTCTCGCTACCAATTCTACAGCTTGATCACGATCGTCCGTTCAACTTTCAACGGGTTCTTCTTTGGATCTCCCACTCTCCCATACTTTATCTATGCGAAGTTCATAAGAACTTCGTTCACCAGTCATACTCACACAACATATTAACTAACATAAAGAACGTGCATATATATTGAGAAATCGATATAAAATAACACACAGATACTGCAAGATCCAGATTAATTCTGGGTATATAAAAACACACAAGTTTCATTATTTCTCGAGCTCGAATATAGGCTAAGGCCACTTTCGGATCTCCCACTCTCCCATACTTTATCTATGCGAAGTTCATAAGAACTTCGTTCACCAGTCATACTCACACAACATATTAACTAACATAAAGAACGTGCATATATATTGAGAAATCGATATAAAATAACACACAGATACTGCAAGATCCAGATTAATTCTGGGTATATAAAAACACACAAGTTTCATTATTTCTCGAGCTCGAATATAGGCTAAGGCCACTACGGCCTGAATCACACTTTCGCCCTCAGGCTACATTGCGTTCTCCCCTCCTTAAACATACAATACATACTTCCTTTATAAAGGAATTACAAAGGAGTGGATCATCTAAGATCCATGAGTTTTTCTCCCACAACTCGCTCAACTAACCCCTGCAATCTCTCTGTTTGATTACATGGCAGATAATTACAATAAATCAGATCTTCTAATGACTTATTGATTCCATCATTTTAGCTCTGTTTCATGGAAGTTAGCCCCATTTACAAATGGTTGTCCATGTTTCACCTTCCGCAGCGTTGAATTCCAACTTTAATTGAGAATGGTCCGATGCTCCTGCATCAGAATACATGAAAAATGATTAATTATTTTAATTAAGCCATCTTTGGATGGAATTTCCCAAAACACTTTCTGGGTTTTGGAGAATGCATGTGTCCTAGCCTCTCTGCAAAATCTTGAGGCTAGAGCACATCTGATGCTACAAAAATCAACATCTCCAAGCTCAATAAGGGGGTTAATCAAGGACTCCCTACATAAAACGATGTAAATTTTAGTCTGCAATTTTTCAAGCCTGTGTTGCTGGGGATGCTTCAGAAGCTCAAAACAATAAATGGTGACATCAGCAGGAGTAACAGATTCTTGACTATGGCAGCAGGAGCAGGAAGTCAAAATCATCTTTGCTCAGTTAACCAAAGGCCAAAAGCGAGTTTTCACATTCAGGTTTTCTGAATTTGAAAAGAAGAATGCATTCAATTTTTTGCACCATGCCACCAATACTCTCATTCACTTGAGTCTCATAATAATAAATCATATTATTTTATGCTTAAGTTTTACCATTTTAGAAAAATTCTGGTTTTTAAAATTTTGAATTTTTTAACATATTTAAACTTTTATATGTGATGCACCCTGATATACCCCAGCATTCTGATTTCCGAAACTGTTGTCCCCGTTCTTGCACTCATCCCCGTCCCTGTCCCAGCACTCAGGTACTGTGGTGGCTTAGTATTAAATATTAAGCTTATGTGACAATTTATCAGTATTATATATGGCGTCTATTAAGGAAAATAAATGCAGGTTCCAATGTCCTAATCGTTCCAAATTGTTATATAATCTTAATTCTTATGGTATCTGATAATCTATGAGAATCACTAGGAATATTTCTGTCTATTATCAATCTTGTGCTGATGTGTTTTACAATATTTTCTTATCTTTTCTTTAGGTGTACTAATCGTTTACATGGGGTCCATTTTACCAAGCCTATGTACTGACTATGATACCGGCTTTCCTTCCTTGGAATCAGAGGCTAGGAACCTTAATGATGGTTTGCATCTGGGCTGTTGTGATGATATAGATTTTTTTTCTTCCACTTCGTCACACACATTGAAGTGAATATTCAGATTTCCGACAGTAACACTATTCTCCATGCTGTTCAGGCAGTTGGAGCGGGATGTGGAGACTGTAGTCAATGTTCTGCAGCCTGGCCCTCTAGGCATCGTTGAACATAAGTATACAAACAAGGAAATTGTTGACGCAAAAGTATCCACAGAGAAAGCTATTGAGAGTTGGCGTCAGGCTTCCTTGAAAAGAAAGATGACACAAAAAGTAAACTCAAAATTGGATAACTCCTGAATATGGCAAGAAATTTATGCTAGATTGTGTCACTATATTGGTTTTCTTGTGGCTCCTTTTTATTTGGAGTTGTTTTTCTACATTGCATTCAGTCAACAGCTGGATTATTTTATAATACACATTATACATCTATGCTTAAGGTGTACATACATGATATGGACGACAGAGAACTGTATGCTGGTCATATTCGTGACCATAATGACCTTTGGTTCTTTCTTAAACAATCCCAGAAAGAAACATAAGAAATCCTTAATGTCTCCAGAAATTATTAATCCTCCATGAACCTTAAATAGCCTTTTACTCATCCACCCTCAATTCATTGAGGAGGACATGTATGACCTTCAAAATACCATGCCACAATTAGCATTATATATTTACGGGACACCACACGCAGTTTTCAAGTTGCCTATAAGTTATTTCTGTAATGGTTTAACTTCCTATTTCTTGCGTATATAAATTTATTTCTGATTGAAAACCCTAATTTACTTTGTCTGTAGTTGATCGTTTTGGTATTGTCATATTCATTTGTTTTCATTTTGCCACAAGAGCTCTCTGTAACAAATGTTAGAATATTAGGATAATCATTTGTACGTAATATTCTTTTGGATACTATTAACCTCTTATCCATTTTGTCACCATGACTTGGGTTTTAGCTTGAAATGCTTTATTTTTACATTATTTTTGGGGTTTTCTGAAGCAATATACTCCAAAGTGCGATTATAATTATATCTACTGTGTGATATCCATCTATTTGGGCAAAGTATTTACACATGGCTGTGTATATGCTGTGAAAGAATATTAAGGAAATAAAATGCACAAATTCAGTTGTACCTCAGTTTTGAAACAACCTTAACAACGACGAGATTTCAGGAAAATATGAACAAAAATAAAATTTGGAAACATAGTGGGATGGGATTTAAACATTTTCCAGAAAATTTGGAAACATAAAGGATATGATTTGAACGTTTTCATTCATGTCCCTTAGCTACAAAAGATGAATTATTGTTGAAGTCACTATTCTTTATCCATTTTCCTTTCTGAAATCAACCCACCACTCAAATCATATTTTGTATACAAACAAAAGATGTTGAAAAATCTACCCAAAAATGAAGTTTTCTTTTTCTAGTTCAATTATAGCGACTTAGATGATATTTTACAATGTGTATAGCATTTTTCTTTGTGGCTTACTTTCAGTTAAAGTAGTCTTTAACACTGGTTAATATGTGGCAACTCGGATATGTTTTGGTAAAGTTGTCTAGAACTTAATCTACCCTCAACCATTGAGATATGTTGCACTCATGGGCTGTCAGAAAAGAAAAAAGGGAGCAAAGAAAGAAAAAAAGAGAAGACTACTAGAAAGAAAAAAAAGCAGCAATTAGAAAGAAAAAAATATAAGACTACTGGAAAAAGTGAAGCAGCAATTTGTAACAAGATTAAAGGAACCCTAAATATATAGAATGTTAATTAGAAATGCTTCTAAGGTTCTAAGATTGATGAAAATATTGATAAATTATACTGCACTTCCTATGTTAAAATGAAAAGGAAGAAGCAATAGAAGGAAAATCATCTAGAACTCATTCTACTCTCATCTATTGAGATACTCTGGATTCATGGGCTGCCAAAAGCAGAAAATAACATTAGATAAAAAGGAGTTAAAAAAAAGAAAAATATGAAAAGACAACTAAATAAAAGAGTGTGAAAGCAAGGTTGTAGAAACCCTAAATATACATTAGGTTAATTAGAAATGCATATAGGGTTTAAAAAATGATGAAAGAGATTGATGGATAGTTATGCACTTCAAATTTTAAACAAAAATGGAGTAATATAAGAAGCTTATATGAAAACACTATAAAAAGTTGATCTTAATTCAAGACAGTAAAATACAAACTAGAAAATCAACAAAATGAAACATAAAAAAGTATTCTTTTTCACTGAGAAGCATTAGGGAACAATTAGAAAAAAAGATAGTATTGGGTAATGTATTGTTAAAAGGGAAGATTGAAAACAAATATGAAAGCAAACATATAAAGGTTACAAAGATTGAGTGTTATTAACATCTTCAATAATTGAAAAATCTACAATCAAGATAGAAGGGCCAATATGTTCATCTAAATTTTGCAAAATAATGGACTATTAATAATCAATAACTAAAATAAATAATAAAATGATCAAGTTATGGACATACTTGATTTTAAGAAAAATGTAGCTACAAGAAATAATATTATCACATGGTAATACAAATGAAGACATCCTATGGGTGGATTGAAGATCTAGAAAGAAAAAGGTAACAATGCGATTTCAATCTACAAGGAACTTACAAATATGTCTCGTTTTGTGGCTTGAGGAAGAAGCATGTGAAGAATAAGTGTTAAAATTGGACAACTAGGTCCAAACTCCATGTTGTGATGCTCAAATGAAGATACCAATATTTTTATTGGGTTCCTCTTTCGGAGAGGTGTAAGATCGATATAAAATTGATCTTAATCTGATGAGCAGAACATTTATTTTGAATTTATTTTTAATAATTTCAAATATGTGTAGGTCAGCCTTAAGGTTTTACACCCCCAGCAGATGTGTCACACACCTCAATGATGGATATATATACAGTCAACGTTGGAGATCATTTCACTCATCTCATCACACATCTTCTCCTCTTTTGATTTAGTACGAGCTCATTGGAGGCAATTTCGGTTCACATGTGGGAAGAAGGACGAATTACTGCAGCCAGGAAGAAGGACGAATTTGCTGCAGCTAGGGTTTCCACGCAAGTTTGACCAGCATTGACTTTGGTCAACGCATGGTGCAAAGAGGCTGAAAATTGGTGGAGACTTCGATTTTGGGAGGCTGTACACATTGGCACAAGAACCGAGGTCAAAAGGTTGACCAAAGATCAAGATGCGTTGACTTTCTTGCTACTGTACTATGTTGACTTTTTTGGACAACGTTGACTTTTTGGGGTTGACTTTGAGTTGACCGAGTGGCTGTTTTTAGGGTTGTTGTGACACATGATGGGTTGGATGACCAAGGAGACTTTACTGGTTGAAGCATCCTGTTGACCACCGTAACGCACCACACCATTTTTCTGTTTCTGGTTTGTCTTCTGTAGATCCTCTGGTATGTTCTATCAGCATTTTACTTGATTGTTTATGTGATTGCTATAGTAAAAAGTAAAGTTGCATCAAGCATAGAACATCTGCATGGTATCAGAGTTGAGGTGAAGACAAGCCCTATTTGTAGCAATCACCGGAGATGATAATGGGTTCCACAAACTATGGCTTCAAGGAGGATGAAAAATTCACTGGGAAGGATGACTTCCATGCTTGGAAGATGATATTGGATCTCAAATTGGAAGACCAAGATGTCATGGACTATGTGCAGGGTAAAATCCAAGAACCTCCATCCACTGTTACTGTTGCTACCAAAACAAAGTACAAGAAGGGGGAGATCAAAGCAAAGCTGATGATCAGGGAATCCATTCATAAAGGCCTGGTGGCCTACATCTCTAAGTTGGGCACATCCAAAGAGATGTATGATAAATTGATCCTTATGTTCAAGGCCAACAATGCGAATCAAGTACTATTCTTCAAGAATCAATTGAAGAATTTAAAGAAAGGCAGGGATGAGTCTGTCCAATCATACTTTCTGAAGCTGATTGAAATCAAGAACAATCTGCTATTGGGTGATCGAGAGACGGTACTCACCGCACTTGGAGAGGAACAATCTGCTAGCTATTGGGGAGACAATAGCTGATCGAGAGATGGTACTCACTGCACTTGGAGGGCTCTCATCCGAATGGCATGTGTTCAACACTACCATTCTAAATAATGCGATACATGTTTAATCTTATAGAATCGTTCAAGAAGAATCAAGAAAATTATGGGTAAAAATGTTGCATCATTTGCTCATTTTAGAAGGAAAAAAACTCATTATTTAGAGCAGAAACGGGACCAGGGAAGAAGAATAGTGTTTCTGTCACTGGGCAGATCACTATAGAATGTCCTTTTAGAAGGATTCTCGATAACGTGTATGGCAGGAGGAATGGCAATCAAGGGACACCAGATCCAAGGGAAGAGGCTCCTCAGCGGAAATGATCAACCTCAAAAGATGAAGACTCAGGTATGAGGAATCACATGTTGTTGATAAATGTAAATTTTTGTAGATGTTCTATGCTTGATGCAACTTTACTTTTATAACAACAATCACATAAACAGTTAAGTAAAAATGTTGATAGAACATACCAGTGGATCTATAGAAGACAAACCAGAAACAGGAGAATGTGTTGGTGCGTTACGACGGTCGGCAGGATGCTTCAACCAGCAAAGTCTTCTTGGTCGGCCAACCCAAAATGTGTCACAACAATCCTCAAATCAATTATCCAGTCAACTCAAAGTCAACCCCAGAAAAGTCAACGCAGTCCAGAAAAAGTCAACGCAGGGCAGCAACAAGAAAGTCAACGCAGCTCCAACTTCGGTCAACTGTTTGACCTCGATTTTTGTGCCAATGAGTACGGCCTACAAAAATCGAACTCTCCACAAAATTTCAGCTCAAACGGACCATGCGTTGACCAAAGTCAACGCTGGTCAAACTTGCCCAGAAACCCTAACTGCAGAAAATTGCTGCGGTAAATTTCGTCCTTCAGCTGTAGTAGATTTCGTCCTTCTTCTCACGTGGGAGATGAAACTGCTTCTCAATTTCTTGTAGATAATTAGAGAAGAAGATGTGTGATGAGATGAGTGAAAAGCTCTCCAACGTTGACTGTATTTATATCCATCATTGAGGTATGTGACACATCTGTTGGGGGTGTAAAACCTTAAGGCCGACCTGCACTTAAATTTATTATAAATAATAAATTCAAAATAAATGTTCTGCTCATCAGATTAAAATCAATTTTATATCGATTTTACACCTCTCCGAAAGGAATCGACATGACTTGATCTTCATCTGAGCATCTGAATGGGTTGGACCTGGTGTCTAATTTACTTACTCTCTCTCTCGGTGCGGAACTCCATCCTCCCGGTCGCAATCAAACCATCGTGCGTCATCTAGCTGTAACTTGCTTTGCCCTCTTTATTTGGAAACGAAGTGGGTCGATCCATAAAGATATCATCCCCAAGGTTGACAAATTGACCCAGTTTGAAACCTATCAGACTCACAAAGAGTCTCCAACCAACCCGAAGTTGGTTCATCTGACCCGAAGTCAGGCGGAGGTCAGAGACCTCACTAGACTTGATCCCAGATCAAGTGGTTGGACCGTGCCATCCTAGATAGAGAGTACGGCAATCTCTGATGCATCCATCAGTCTTTGCTACTGGTCTCTAGCTTTTCCCATCTCATTGGCCAAATGAGAGGTACTTCCCATGAGCCCTGAACTCAATGGGTAGGATGCATACGGGGCACAGATAATGAGAGGTGAACCAACTCAATAATCACAACGGTGGGGTCCAAGCACACCAACAAGGTTTAGCAAGCCTAGCCTTGTGGTTGCTCATAGCTCCGAGAAGCTGTCCCCAAAGCCCCCCAGAGCTCCTCGAGCTCATCGTCCAACAGGACCCACATCATAGGGTCGTTCCACGATACCAAGTCTCTCACGAAAGGTTAGGAACTTGACCTTCCCCAGGGGCTTAGTGAGAATATCCGCGACCTGCTCATCAGTTCCTATATGATCGAGCCTTACGGCGCCTCGCTGTACCATATCCCGGATGAAATGGTACCTGATATCAATATGCTTGGATTGGTCGTGGAACACAGGATTCTCGGTCAAGCGAATCCCACTCTGGTTATCACAGAGTATCACGGTGGTATCTAGCACATGTCCAAACAGCTCACTAAAGAGCTTTCACAACCAAACTGCTTCACAACAGGCCATACTTGTTGCAATGTATTCGGCCTCTACGGTGCTCAAAGCCACCGACTTCTGCTTCCTGCTCATCCATGAAATCGAAGAAGAACCAAGATTGAAGCAACATCCAGATGTGCTTTTACGATCCACCACGCTGCCTGCCCAATCGGCATCGACATATCCATATAGCCTCATACTCTCGACAGTGTACCTCAGGCCATGGTTGATTGTGCTCGAGAGATATCTCAAGAGATTCTTGGCACCAATCCAATGAATGTGATGAGGCTCGACCATGTATTGACTCAACGTGTTCACTGCAAAACATATGCCTGAATGTGAGTTAACTAAGAACATCAAGGCCCCCATGAGTTGACGATACTCGGTGGGATTTGCGAGCATGGCCAGCGGCCTTTACCACTCAACTTCTTGAAATTGAGTTCCATTGGTGTTGTCACAGACTTGCAATCCACCATACCAAATCTTTCCAGAAGTTTCACAATATATTTTCCTTGAGAAAGGAAAATCTCTCTAGGTCTCTGCCAGACCTCCAGGCCTAGGAAGTAGTGCATCAGTCCTAGGTCCTTCATCTCGAACTCAGCAGCAAGCTCCCTCTTGCATTGATGAATGAGAGGGTCAGCACCTGTCAGGAAGAGGTCGTCCACATACAGCACCAGAATGAGAGGCTTCCCCTAGACAACCTTGAAGTAAAGGTTCGGATCAGCATTACTTCGAGTGAAGCCCAGCTTCATCAAGTAGCTATCTATCCTCTCGTACCAAGCTCTGGGTGCTTGCTTCAACCCATAGAGAGCTTTCTTCAACCTGCAGACATGAGTGTCCCGATCCTGGACTTCAAACCCTAGAGGTTGTTCTACATACACCTCTTCTTTTATTGCACCATGCAGAAAAGCGGTCTTGACATCCATCTGATGAAGACTCCATCCTTGCGTAGCAGCAAGGGCTATGATTGATCGAATGGTGGCATATCGTGCCACAGGTGCAAATATGTCATCATAGTCTATTCCTTCCTTTTGAGAGAAGCCACGGGCAACAAATCTTGCCTTGAACTTTTCAGCACTTCCATCGGATCCATGCTTGATCTTGTAGAGCCATTTCGCGGTGACAACTGATTTGTCCTTCGGTCTTGGAACCACATCCCAGACATCATTCTTCATTATGGACTCATATTCTTCGTGCATAGCATCCTTCCAGACTTGATGCTTTACGGCTTCCTCAAAAGATCCAGGTTGAGATTGTACAATAGTACTCATGGCAGCGAGATACCCTTGGTATCTACACGGCTTCTTGCTTTC
Source organism: Pinus albicaulis (assembly GCA_034641835.2). Classification (NCBI taxonomy): domain Eukaryota; kingdom Viridiplantae; phylum Streptophyta; class Pinopsida; order Pinales; family Pinaceae; genus Pinus; species Pinus albicaulis. The sequence goes on along the minus strand of CM076580.1, from coordinate 1,733,392,408 downwards.
TCGGAATGTCCCCCTCGGGGCAGCATGTCCCTCAGCATCTTCGAGAGTGTCCCTGAGCCATGATGGTCTCTTTCTCAGTGAAGGAGATGGATCGATTGGGTCCATTGGTCCTTCAACATCAGGGATTGTCTCATCCTGCGGTTCTTCTTGATTTCCAGGCCTTGCTTCATGATTTTCCTTAGATCTCGGAAGATCTACTACTTTCTTCAAGGAAGCATCTTCGTCAAAAGTGACATCATGGCATATTTCTACTTCCCTTTGACCAGGTACATAGACTCTATAGGCCTTAGAGGTTTCGCTGTAGCCCACAAACATTCCTTTCTTCCCAAAAGCATCCAGCTTACTTCTCTTTTCTTTTGGCACATGAAAATAAACAGGACATCCAAAAATTCTAAAATGTGAGACGTCAGGTTTCTTACTAGTGAAAACCTCTTCGGGAGTTTTGGAGTCCAGGGCGGAATGAGGGCATTGGTTTTGAATGTATACAACAGTATTCACAGCTTCTCCCCATAGAAACTTCGGTAGACCCTGGTCACATAGCATGGCATGGGCAGCTTCCACAATGGTCCTGTTCTTTCGTTCAGCAACGCCATTATGCTCAGGAGTATAGGCAGTAGTATTCTCCCTCTTAATGCCATCTTCTCTGCAAAATTCCTTGAACTAATTTGACTCATATTCAGTGCCATTGTCGGTCCTCAAAATCTTGATCTTCTTCCCTGTCATATTTTCCACCAAGGCTTTGAAGGTACGGAACCACATGAAAGCCTCATCCTTCTTCTTCAAGAAGTATATCCAGGTTTTGCGGGAGAAGTCATCGGTGAATGTCATATAGTAAGAACATCCTCCCAGGGATGTCACGAGTAGCATACCAGATAGATCAGAATGGACCAGTTGCAAAATATCAGATGTCTTTGTGACACTTGAGGGGAAAGGTCCCCTTGTATGCTTTCCTTCGGCACAAACCTTACATACACCTTCATGATTATTTCCAAAATCGGGCATCCCTGTCACCACCTTCCTTGCTTCGGGAAGGGCCTTGTAATGAAGGTGTCCAAACCTTAGGTGCCATAGTTCAGTTTGTCGGATAGTATCACATGTCATAGCTCCTAGTGGACTTCCTTCAACCTGGTAGAGTGTTCCAACTCTAAAACCAATCACGATAGCTTCCTTGAGATTCTTTTTCCACATGCGCACCTTTCCATCAATGAATGCCACATTGAAACCTTTGTCTTCAATCACTGATATAGACACAAGGTTCTTTTTCAATTTTGGTACATAGAGTACATCCTGCAAATGTAGGACTTGTCCTTGAGACAAGTGGAGGGTCACAGTCCCTCTCCCTCTCACGGGATATGTGGCATTATCTCCAAGGATAATTTCCAGATTAGTATCCTTCTCAACCATGTCAGAGAGTGCTTCCTTGAACCCAGTGATGTGTCTTGAGGCACCACTATCTATCAGCCAGACATCCATAGTGTCGGGCGAGGATGCAGCAGAGAGAGCAGATACAAGAATATATTCATTTCTTTTATCAACAACATTTGACTCCTCATACCTGGAGTTTCTAGACCTTTTAGAAGGTTGATTGTTTCCGCAAGTGGAAGCCTTCCTCTTTCCTTTGGACCTGTCGTTTCTTTGATTTCCATTCCTCCGGTTGTTGTTGTTGTCATCACTATCGGGAGAATCCTTCTTGAAAGGACATTCTTTAGCATAGTGACCAGGCCTATGACAAGTGAAACACTTGCCCTTCTTTCCTTGGGCCCTTGCTCTTCCTTTGTTCTTAGGACCACTAGAGTTCTTCTTTCTAGAATGAGCAGCGTAGGCAGCATTTCTGTCATTTTCGTATTCCTTCATTCTTGTCTCTTCTTGCATGCATCTTGACAGTAGCTCGTCAAAGTTAGGAATTGTACTATTATTGAGAATGGTAGTGTTGAATACTTGCCATTCATATGGGAGTCCTCCAAGTGCGGTGAATACCATCTCACGATCGGCTATTGTCTCCCCAATAGCCAGCAGATTGTTCCTGATTTCAGTCAATTTCAGAAAGTATGTTTGGATAGACTCATCCCGGCCCTTCTTCAGATTCTTCAATTGATTTTTGAAGAATAGCACTTGGTTTGCATTGTTTACCTTGAACATAAGGATCAATTTATCATACATCTCTTTGGATGTACCCAACTCAGAGATGTAGGCCACCAGGCTTTTATGAATGGATTCCCTGATCATCAGCTTTGCTTTGATCTCCCCCTTCTTATACTTGGTTTTAGCAGCAGCAGTAGCATTGGATGGAGGTTCTTGTATCTTACCCAGTACATAGTCCATGAGATCATGGTCTTCCAATTTGAGATCTAATATCATCTTCCAAGCATGGAAGTCATCCCTTCCAGTCAGCTTGTCATCCTCCTTGAAGCCATAACTTGTGGAACTCATTTTTCTCAAATGGTGATTGCTATAAGTTAGGGCTTGTCTTCACCTCAACTCTGAAACCATGTAAATTTTTGTAGATGTTATATGCTTGATGCAATTTTACTTTTATAACAGCAATCACATAAATAGTTAAGTAAAATGCTGATAGACCATACCACTGGATCTATAGAAGACAAACTAGAAACAGGAGAATGTGTTGGTGCGTTATGGCGATCAGCAGGATGCTTCAACCAGCAAAGTCTTCTTGGTCAGCCAACCCAAAATGTGTCACAAAAGTCCTCAAATCAATTATCCAGTCAACTCAAAGTCAACCCTAGAAAAAAGTCAACGCAGTCCAGAAAAAGTCAATGCAGGGCAGCAACAAGAAAGTCAACGCAGCTCCAACTTCGGTCAACTGTTTGCCCTCGATTTTTGTGCCAATGAGTATGGCCTACAAAAATCAAAATCTCCACAAAATTTCAGCTCAAACGGACCATGCGTTGACCAAAGTCAACGCTGGTCAAACTTGCCCAGAAACCCTAACTGCAAAAAATTGCCGCGGTAAATTTCGTCCTTCAGTTGCAGTAGATTTCGTCCTTCTTTTCACGTGGGAGATGAAACTACTTCTCAATTGCTTGTAGATAATTAGAGAAGAAGATGTGTGATGAGATGAGTGAAAAGCTCTCCAACGTTGACTGTATTTATATCCATCATTGAGGTGTGTGACACATCTGTTGGGGGTGTAAAACCTTAAGGCCGACCTGCACTTAAATTTATTATAAATAATAAATTCAAAATAAATGTTCTGCTCATCAGATTAAAATCAATTTTATATCGATTTTACACCTCTCCGAAAGAGGAATCCAATGCAAATATTGGAATCTTCATCTGAGCATCACAAGATGGAGTTTGGACCTAGTTATTCTAGTTAACATAAAGAAATGAATACATTCTTGTATCTGCCCTCTCTATTACATCTCCACCCGACACTATGGATGTCTGGTTGATAGATAGTGGTGCCTCAAGGCATATCACTGGGTTCAAGGAAGCACTTTCCGATATGGTTGAGAAGAATAATAATCTAGAAATTATCCTTAGAGATAATGCCACATATCCCGTGAAAGGGACAGGGAGTGTGACCCTCCACTTGTCTCAAGGTCAAGTCCTCCACTTGCAGGATGTACTCTATGTACCAAATTTGAAGAAGAACCTTGTGTCTATATCGGCCATGGAAGACAAAGGTTTCAATGTGGCATTCATTGATGGAAAGGTGCTCATGTGGAAGAAGAGCTTCAAGGAAGCTATCTCGATTGGGTTTAGAGTTGATACACTCTACCAGGTTGGAGGAAGTCCGCTGGGAGCAATGACATGTGATACTATTCGACAGACTGAACTATGGCACCAAAGGTTTGGACACCTTCACTACAAAGCCCTTCTCGAAGCAAGGAAGGTGGTGACAGGGATGCCCGAGTTTCCAAATAATCATGAAGGTGTATGTAAGGGTTGTGCCGAAGGAAAGCATACAAGGGGACCTTTCCCCTCTAGTGTCACAAAGACATCTGATATCTTGGAATTGATCCATTCTGATCTATCTGGTATGCTGCCCGTGACATCCTTGGGAGGATGTTCATATTATATGACGTTCATAGATGACTTCTCTCGCAAAACCTGGATATACTTCTTAAAGAAGAAGGATGAGGCTTTCATGTGGTTTCGTACCTTCAAAGCCTTGGTGGAAAATATGACAGGGAAGAAGATCAAGATTTTGAGAGCTGATAATGGCACTGAATATGAGACAAACGAGTTCAAGGACTTTTGCAGAGAAGCTGGCATTAAGAGGGAGACCACAACTGTCTATACTCTCGAGCAAAATGGTGTTGCTGAACGAAGCTGCCCGCGCCATGCTATCTGACGAAGCTCTGTTGAAGTTTCTATGGGGAGAAGCTGCGAACATTGCTGTGTACATACAAAACCGATGCCCGCATTTCGCTCTAGAATCCAAAACTCTTGAAGAGGTTTTCTCTGGTAAGAAACCTGACGTCTCACATTTTAGAGTTTTTGGATGTATTGTTTACTTTCATGTGCCGAAAGAAAAGAGGAGCAAGTTGGATGCTTCTGGGAAGAAAGGATTGTTTGTGGGCTATAGTGAAACTTCAAAGGCCTGTAGATTCTATGTGCCTGGTCAAAGGGAAGTGGAGATATGCCACGATGTCACCTTTGACGAAGATACTTCCCTGAGGAAAGTAGTCGATCTTCCGAGATTTGAGGAAGATAATGAAGCAAGGCCTGGAAATCAAGAGGAACCAAAGGATGAAACGATGCCTGATGTTGAAGGACCAATGGACCCGATTGATCCACCTCCTTCAATTGGAAATAGATCATCATGGCTCAGGGACACTCTCGAGGATGCTGAGGGACATGCGGCCCCAAGGGGGACATTTCGTGAAAGCAAGAAGCCGAGTAGATACCAAAGGTATTTAGCATCCATGAGTACTATTGTACAATCCGAGCTTGGATTCTTTGAGGAAGCCGTAAAGCATCAAGTCTGGAAGGATGCTATGCACGAAGAGTATGAGTCCATTATGAAGAATGATGTCTGGGATGTGGTTCCAAGACCAAAGGACAAAGCAGTTGTCACCTCGAAATGGCTCTACAAGATCAAGCATGGATCTGATGGAAGTGCTAAAAAGTTCAAGGCAAGATTCGTTGCCCGTGGCTTCTCTCAAAAGGAAGGCATAGACTATGATGACATATTTGCACCTGTGGCCCGATATGCCACCATTCGATCTATCATAGCCCTCGCTGCTACGCAAGGATGGAGTATTCATCAGATGGATGTGAAGACCGCATTTCTGCATGGTGCGATAAAGGAAGAGTATGTGGAACATCAGATAGAGTTGATCCCAGGATCAGAACACATCATCTGGACCCTATATGAGCTTGTGGCACGAAACTTGGTATGAGAGGATAGATAGCTACTTGATGGTAGGCTTCATATGAAATAATCTTGATCCAGACATTTACTTCAAGTTGTCAGAAATCCTCATTAAGTGCTTGTATTTGGATGACCTCTTCTGGCGGGTATTTGAACACTCTCATTCATTAGTGCGAGGGAACAGCTGAGTTCGAGATGAAGGACCTAGGACGATGCACTACTTCCTAGGCCTGGAGGTCTGGCAGAGACCTGGAGAGATTTTCCTTTCTCAAGGAAAATACATTGTGAAGCTTCTGGAAAGATTTGGGATGGTGGACTGTAAGTCCGTGTCGACACCGATGGAACTCAACTTTAAGAAGTTGAGTGGCAGCGTTGCTGGGCCTATCTTGGCCAATCCTACTGAGTATCGTCAACTCATAGGAGCTTTGATGTTCTTAGTGAACACCCGACCAGATATATGTTTTTTTACTTTTGGAGTGCTGAATGTTTAGGCCTCATCACTTTCCTTTGGGTTTGTGCCGAGAATCTTAGAGATATCTTGAGCCACAGATACTAAACCATGGTGAGATACCTTGCTCCCGGGAGCATGACACTTTCGGATAGATTGGGCTATGGTTGTAGGTTTTAACCTTTGAACAAAAATTATCTACACATGAATACGTATTAGATAATATAAATAGCTTCCTGCACATACATACATAAACCCTACACACATATATATATACATGTCGAAGCATACATAAACCCTAATCCATTAACCCTGGATTAGAACATAACCATAGTTCCCTTGATCGGATCTACAAAAATACCAAGGGCCGAAAACCATCGTACCCCAAAACCATGTGCAAAACCATGCATAAAACCATGGGCGCAAAGGGAGGGCTATCGCCCCCCCTCTTACCCCCCCACGCGTGATTAGTCGTGGAAAGAATATAACACATACCCAACAGCTGGTGGATCGTAAGAGCACATTGGGATGTTGCTTCAATCTTGGTTCTACTTCGATCTCATGGATGAGCAGGAAGCAGAAGTCGGTGGCTTTGAGCACTGCAGAGGACGAATACATTGCAACGAGTATGGCCTGTTGTGAAGCAGTTTGGTTGCGAAAGCTCTTGAGTGAGTTGTTCGGACATGTGCTAGATACCACCGTGATACTCTGTGATAACTAGAGTGGGATTCGCTTGTCTGAGAATCCTGTGTTCCATGATCGATCCAAGCATATTGATATCAGGTAGCACTTTATCCGGGATATGGTACAACGAGGCATCGTAAGGCTTGATCATATAGGAACTGATGGGCAGGTCGTGGATATTCTCACAAAGCCCTTGGGGAAGGTCAAGTTCCTAACCTTCCTTGAGAGTCTTGGTATCGTGGAACGACCCTATGATGTGGGTCTTGTTGGACGATGAGCTCTGGGAGCTATGCGGGGCTTTGGGGATAGCTTCTCGGAGCTATAAGCAACTACAAGGCTAGGCTTGCTAAACCTTGTTGGTGTGTTTGGGCCCCACCGTTGTGATTTTGAGTTGGTTCACCTCTCAGTATCTGTGCCCCGTATGCATCCTATCCATTGAGTTCAGGGCTCATGGGAAGTACCTCTCATTTGGCCAATGAGGTGGGAAAAGCTAGAGACTAGTAGCAAAGACTGATGGACGCATCAGAGATTGCCGTACTCTCTATATAGGATGGCACGGTCCAACCACTTGATCTGGGATCAAGTATAGTGAGGTTTCGGACCTCCAATTGACTTCAGGTCAGGAAAACCAACTTCGGGTTGGTATGAGACTCTTTGTGAGTATGATAGAGGTTTCTGACCTCTGGGCTAAATCTGTGAGCCGGGGAATGATGTCTTTGTGACTGACCCACTTCTGTTCTGAAATAAAGAGGCCAGCAAAGCAAGTTACAGCGGGATGACGCACGATGTTTGATTGCACAGGTGGATGGAGTTCTCACTAGTTGAGAGGGAGTGTTAAAATTGGACAACTAGGTCCAAACTCCTTCTGAAGTCTTTCAGATGAAGATTCCAATATTTGTATTGGATTCCTCTTTTGGAGAGGTGTAAAATCGATATAAAATTGATTTTAATCTGATGAGCAGAACATTTATTTTTGAATTTATTATTTATAATAAATGTAAGTGTAGGTCGGCCTTAAGGGTTTGACACCCCCAACAGATGTGTCACACACCTCAATGATGGATATAAATACAGTCAACGTTGGAGAGAATTTCACTTATCTCAACACACATCTTCTCCTCTTCGATTTAAATCTGAGCTCCTTGGAGGTAATTTCGGTTCACACACATGGGAAGAAGGGCCAATTCACCCAACGACAAGGGAAGGGCCAATTTACTACGAGCTAGGGTTTCACGCAAGTTTGACCGGCATTGACTGCAGTCAATAACGTGGTGCGTGAAAATTGGTGGAGACTTTGATTTTGGAGGCGTACACATTGGCTAAGAGCAGATGTCAAGGTTGACCCAGGCCCGAAGTGCGTTGACTTTTAAGGTTGACTTTGAGTTGGCCAGAATTGGTTGTTTTGAGGTTGTTGTGACACATGCTGGGTTGGTGACCAATGGAACCTGCTAGTTGAAGCATCTTGTTCATGTAAGTAACGCACTACACTGGCCCTGCATTTTGCAGTTTTTGTGTATTAGATCCTCTGGTATGTTCTATCAGCGTTTTACTTGATTGTTTATGTGGTCGCTGTAGTAAAAAATAAAGTTGCATCAAGCATAGAACATCTACATAAATCTACAATAAGAAAGTAATAACATGTCATCTTCAACCTAATATGCATGCCATTTGTATAATTAAACATTCAATTAGTAGGTTGGTCAAAATTAAGGTCTAGATAAATCAATATATATGCATATTATTACACTCCTTTAAAAAACCGTAATGGGGATACATAAGGGGTATATTAGGTCATAACTCAAAAAGTACACATTTACCCATGTTCCTAACAACATGTCAATGGAAGATCATATATTTATGACCAAGGAAAATTTTAGGGGCCAAATTCTTAGAAATTTGGATATTTTTACAAAAAATATCTCTAAACATTTTAAATATGCATATTGAGGATTAGCAAAATTTGTAAAATTTTTATTCCCTATTTATGACAACGCTTTTTAACTCAATGCATGAGGAAGAATAACTAGCATTTATATATTTGGTATTTTATACAATCATTAAAGAAGTAAAAAAAAGATTGACTACTTCAAAGGAAAAATATTACAATTATGATTTGTCCTTCCACACATTCATAATTGAATATCTATTGTTATAATAAGGAAAGTTAAAATTCCAACTTCTAAAATCATTACTAAAACACAAAACAACAAATCATAAACCAACACATGAAGAAGAGGGAATGGCTTTTTGGATGTCACTTAGCTATTGAGAGTCTAAGGCACAATAACTTAAGTATGTATTAAATCTCATTTGAGAGAAATGAATATGAAAGGAATGAATGACGTAGACAAAGTGAGATGTCATAAAGTATACAAGAATATGTGATATGTAGTGTAACCCAACATACTAAATAGATAATGAAGAAATCCGACAAATGAAAAAAATGAGTGGCTTTAATGATGTCACTTATGTATTGGGAGTCCAAAACACAACAAGAAATACATGTGATAAAGAAATCCAACACATGAAAAAAGTAAAGAAATACATGTGATAAAGAAATCCAACACATGAAAAAAGTAATGTATTTAATGATGTCACTTATGTCTTGGGAGTCCAAGGCACAACAAAAATAAATGTGATGAAATTTAAGTATCTATTAAATTTCATGTGAAAGGAAGGAATATGAGAAAATAAATGTCATAGATCATAAAGTTTAAGAGTGCCATATGTAATGTAAGTAAACATGCAAAGTAAATAATCAAGAATTCCAATACATAAAAAAGGAAGAGTGGCTTTTTCGTGTCACTTATGTTTTATAAGTCCAATGCATAAGAAATAAATGTGATATTAAATATCATGTGAGAGAAATAAATGTGAAAGAAATGAATGAGACAAATGAAGGAAGGTTTCATGAAGTGTTAGAGAGATTCTCCTTGTTATTTTATAATATGAGTTCCATCATACCAACAAATGCATGTAAATAACAAATAATTTTAAGAAATCCAACATGTACTAAACTTGATGTTTGAGTGCTCCAAAGCCTTGATGTGGTGATATGACACATCCACTAATGCTTATTGAAAGCTTAAATTATCCAAAATGTATAAATGGATTGTATGAAAGTTTTTGCTTGTGTTACCATTGTTACTTGTTGTACAAAAGTTGGATTTGATGTTGCATTGAGATGCACAACTAATTAGTAATGGGTGTACACTAAAGAAATCATTTGCTAGAAAGGTTCTAAGTAGTTTGGCTCCCATCACATGGATTAAAATCTATGATATTGTGTCCCGTTATGAAGCCTCGGTGCTTGACTATTAGGGGTATAAATGTCTAAAAAATGGATCTACCCTAGTTGCAAAGAAAACAAACGCAAAGCTTTGAAGTTGAGCATAGTAACCAGTTTCGCGCCGGCGGAGGAATTGATAGCCATGTCAAGAGCTCTCGACATATTAATGAGGAATGAGGGACGCCATACGACAAGTGGAATCACCATGTGCTTTAAATGCAGGAGGGGGTGGACTTGACACCACCACCATGCTCCAAACTCGAGACATGGTGGTATGCGACCCATATTTGTTGCCGAAAGCCCACCATAGCTCTATGCGCCAGATTCATTAAATTCATTGAAGGCTTGTGCTGTCGGACTAGCACTTGGATTTGAGGGAACATTTTTACTTAGTTGAATTACATGAAAACAAATAAAACAAATAATTATAATTATGATTAATTATAATTAAAATTTAAACCAACCTAGATCCATCTTAATTCTGAATCTACCAAGCGCCGTTGAAGGCTTGCGTTGTCGATCCGACACCTAAATCCGAGAAACATTTTTAATTAGTCAAATTACATAAATAAAATAAAATAAAATTCTAAAAAATAAAAATAAAATAAAAAATTATAATTATAATTAATAATAAAATTAGCCTAGATCCATCTTAACTCTAGATTTATCAAGTGTTGAGAGGGATCAAATATCTTGATGTGCAAACCTCTTTTAGAGTGAAAAGAGATTTGATCCCCATGTTATGAAACCAACTCCAAAAATAGAAGAAAAGAGAGATCAACGCCTTAGAAATCAACCACTTCGAGGGGGCAACCTCAAATATATTACGTAAATGAACAATTCTTGGATGATACAAATGACAGAACCTTCTTCTATATATAGGAGTCCATGGGGTCACAATATAATCATAGTTGACCTAACAATAATAATGTAAGGGAACAATAATAGAAATATGGGGTTTACAGGGGTACAACAATAACAATAAGGGGGTTACACTAACAACAATAAGGGACTATACTAGTAATATAGGGACCTAACATGCCCCTCTCCTTTAAAAAAGTGTTGTCCTCAATGCTTGAGTAGCTCTGGGTGCTTCTGTATAAAATTCTCATCCTCCCATGTAGAATCTTCAGTGGGTAAGTTCTTCCACTTGATGAGATACTCTGAAATTGATCGATTTCGTAGTTGTTGAGTTCTTGTTTCCGTGACCGCTTCAGGTTCCAATATGATTTTTCCTTCCTCATCAAGTTCTGGCAATATTGTTTGAACTGGAAGATTTTCACCTATAACCTTCTTTAAGCATGAAACATGGAAAACTGGATGTACTCGCGAAGAAGTAGGAAGTTCCAATTTGTATGCCATAGTACCAATCTTTTGCAACACCTTGTAAGGACCATAGTACTTTGGCGATAATTTATTATCCTTCTTAGCTTGCTTGAGGGACATTTTTTTGTATGGTTATAGCTGTAAAAATACCCAATCTCCTACATCAAAACTTCTCTCACTGCGATGTTGATCTGCCTGTTGTTTCATTCGATTTTGTGTCAAATTTAGGTTATCCTTTAAGAGTTGGAGAACTTCTTGCTGATGCTCGATGTGATCTTCCACTGCTTGAACCTTCGAATTTTCCCTTAAAGATGATGTGATGGATGGTGGATGATATCCTTAAAGTGCCATAAATGGGGTCATTTTTGCTGCAGTATGGAAGGAAGTGTTATACCACCATTCAGCGAGAGGTAACCACTTGACCCATTGTGTTTGTTTATCAGATACAAAACAACGAAGATAACCTTCCAAACATTTATTTACTATCTCAGTTTGACCATCAGATTGAGGATGATAAGATGAGCTATGAGCTAATTGAGTACCCAAACAAGAAAATAACTCCGTCCAAAAATTTCCAGTAAAAATGGGATCTCTGTCGCTCACAATAACCCTTGGGCTTCCATGTAGCTTTGAATTCTGTCCATAAATGTAGTAGCAACTGTACTTGCTTTAAATGGATGAGATAATGCACAAAAGTGTGCATACTTGGTAAGTCTATCAACTACCATTATGATGACACTCTTTCCTTCGGACTTAGGTAAACCTGTGATAAAATCCATTGAAATCTCCTCCCAACGTTGACTTGGAATGGATAAAGGTTGTAGAAGTCCTGGGGTCTTAATTGTTTCCACTTTATTCTGCTGGCAAACCAAACATTACGCCACAAACTTTCGAATATCAGATTTAAGGCCATCCCAAAAAAATTCTTTCTTCACCCTGTGGTAAGTTTTTAAAAATCCTGAGTGTCCTCCTAAAGGAGAAGTGTGCAATTCCAGAAGAATCTTTTGTTTTAGTTGGGAATTCTTACAAAGATATTAGCGATCTTTGTACCATAAGGAATCATTTTTCCAACTAAATGTATCAGATGTACTAGGATCTTGCTGCAACTTTTGGATGAGTGTCCATACATCTTTGTCCTTCTTCCATTCATCTCTTGCTTCAGTTATCCAATCTGGTTGGATAATAGAAATGGCACAAAGCAATGCTTCCACCTCTTCATCCTTTATTGAGAGTGCATCTGCAACAACATTTAGCTTCCCTTTTTTGTAGATTATTTCAAAGTCATAACCCAACATCTTTGTGACCCATTTTCGCTGCTCTTCTGAAGATAGTCTTTGTTCCAAAAAGTGTTTAAGACTATCATGATCAATTTTTACCTTGAAGTGTCTTCCCATTAGGTAAGGTCTCCATTTCTTTAGTGCATGTAGTATTGCCAACATTTCCTTCTCATAAATAGCATTTTGTAAATACTTTCCTTTGATTGAATGACTTTCAAAAGCAATGGGTCTTCCTTCTTGCATTAAAACAACACCAATTCCATTTCTTGAGGCATCACATTCCTTAATAAAGGTTTTTGTGAAGTCTGGCATAGCTAAGACTGGTGCTAGGCACATTGCCTCTTTAAGATGTTCAAAGGCCTTAGTTGCTTCAGGAGTCCATGAAAATGCATCTTTCTTCAATAATGTTGTTAGAGGTGCTGCTATTCTCCCATAATTCTTAACAAACTTGCGATAATACCCTATTATCCCGAGAAATCCTTGCAATTGCTTTATGGTGGTGGGGAATTTCCATTCCTTAATGGTTTTAATTTTGTTAGGGTCTACCTTAACACCCTCATGAGATACAATATGACCCAGATATTCCACCTCTTGTACTCTAAAGA